>JAJPUD010017999.1:0-23247 GCA_023553655.1 Myrmecobius fasciatus
TCCTTCCTTCCTTCCTTCCTTCCTTCCTTCCTTCCTTCCTTCCTTCCCTCCTTCCTTCCTTATTTCTCTGGCAGTTTCACTGGTCCCCTGGTGGACTGTCACTTTCTCCTGTATGTATACAGTGGAAACACATTAAGCTGGGAGTTGGGGCACTGGGGTTTGAGCTGAGTAGCACCAGCTGGTGCCCCCTTTAGCCTCATCTTCCCCCATCTGTAAACTAGAGATAGCAATAGCCTCTCCGTCCCAGGTTACGAGCCACACACTTGGCAAACTCCAAAGCTGTGGGTGAAGACGTGCTCTTATTAATGAATGTGTCCAGTAGCCCCTGTCTCCTGCCATCCTGCTCTGAGGGCTTCTCTTCTAAGACTGGGGAAGGCTTCTCCTTCACTATGCTGCACCCTTAGGAGCCTGAACCGCCCGCTCTGACTCGGGCCCGATAGCATCTTGTGACTCAGCACAAGGAACCCAGCCGGTGGCTTGTCAGCTCTGCCTGGGGAGCCGGGCTCTTCTCACAGCCGGGGCGCTGTCAGATTGGGGAAGGCGAGGAGAGGCCCGGGCGAGCTGGCCATCGTCCGAGGCGTGATGGAAGAAGCCGAGAAGTCCCCGACTTTCCTGGCCGGGGTCACTGGGCTGTGCAGAGGTGCCTCCTTTGGTCGGACAGCGGTTTCCATGTGTCACAGTCTGTCCAGTGAGAAAGTGAAAAGGTGCCATGGGGCAGAATCTGGCTCTCCCTGTGGGAGCGCCAGCTCAGGAAGGAGCAGTCCCTGCCATTGCTGCGATCCCCTCTCCTTTCGTATTCCTTTTAGATTCTTTCTGGGGCAGGATGGGGTGGGCGTCACCTGCCTCAGAGATCTGGCAAGATCTGTCTCAGCTCCGGGGTCCCCCTAAAGTCAGGGACGCTGGGGCAGCTGGCGGACCTCCAAGGCAATGAAACTTAACCATGGTGGTGAGCCGTCTGCTCCATGGTGCCGGTCACTGGGGATGTAAATCCAAAATGTCCTTGGGGGGGGCTCACATTCTACTGGGGGACAAGCAAAGAGAAGCAAGTGTGAGGGGGGAGAGGGCGTTTGCACCCAGGAAGAAGCAGGAAATACTTCTTGGATTAAGTGTACCTTAAATAAGGGACAGTGTCTTGTCACTTTTCAAAAGAAATAGGACACTTCTTGGATTTGAAAGTTTTCTCCACATGCTCTCCTTCCCCTCAGAAAAGCCTGCTCTCCCCCAAATTCCCTAATGTTGGTGAACTTTCCCCCCCATCTCCATCTGAAGGAAAGGCAGCATGTAGATTAGAAAGAAAGCTCTGGATTCAAATCCTGACTCTGGTGGCTATTTCCTCTGTGACAGGCAAATCACTTGAGCTTTCTGTGCCTCGATTTCCTCATCTGTAAAATGACAGGTTGGAGAGTCTGACCTCTGAGACCCCTCACAGCCCTCCACACAAATAGGAGATCCCAGAATGGTCCCTGAATCCCATGTCCATATTGGGTCAGTTCTCCCACTGAAGCCTCTAAGGGGAATGGATTTGGACCTCTCTCACCTGCACTTCTGCAGGTCTCTGTGGGAGCCGGCCCTTTCGTCTGGACCAGGGCCAGAACCTCAGAGACAACGGATAGGGGCTTTTGTTGTCCGCTCGTTTCTTACACTTTGATGGACCCTTGACCTCATTGATGTGGGCACACCCTCCATCAATGCTCTTATCATGGCCCCTCCTGGGGAGAGGGTCCCCCGGGACTCGTGTCCGTGTCCTCTGAGTGCCCACCCAGCATTCTGGGGCCCATGTCTTCCACAGTGGCTAATTCTTTGGCTTGTCTTGCTTTCTCAAGTGGCCTCCACGTCAGCCTCCAGGTCTCTGGGCTGCCCTGCAGCTGAGCGCCTCCTGTAAAAGTGTGTGCCCGCGGCACACGCGCCTTTTCTGGAACGCTCAAATGGCTGCTTGGAAAAGAAGCCTGGTCTCCAGTTCCAGTTAGGGGGTTTTGTTCCATAACTGGCTCACACAAACCCACACAGACTCCAGCATTTCTTCCTGAAAATGGCTTAATATTTTCAGCAGCGCCAGAAATCCAACCACTTGCTGAGCCTTTGTTTCCTCTCGATGGCGTCTACTTTCCTAGTAATAGTAATCTCATCCTTTCCTTGGCTTATTCCTGCCCGGACCATGGATCCCCAGCCTGGGATGGAGGGAACCTGCATTGGGTTAGTAAAGACTTGGGTCAGAGGGTCTCCACTTCCTGTTTGCTCCTGGCAGCATGGTGGGGCAGCCCCTCAGCCTTTCCTCTGCCGAGCCCTACCCCCTTCCTGAGGACAGGCGCCCCCCCACTCTTGGAAAATCACAGCCCGTGTGCCCAAAGGGCATCAAACTGGGCATCCCCTTCGATCCAGCAGCGTCTCTACTGGGCCTGCATCCCAAAGGGATCTTAGAGGAGGGAAAGGGCCCCACATGTGCAAGAATGTTTGCGGTAGCCCTTTTTGTGGTGGCTAGCAACTGGAAACTGAAGGGATGCCCATCAATTGGGGAATGGCTGAATAAATTATGGTATATGAATGTTATGGAATATTATTGCTCTGTAAGAAACGACCAGCAGGACGATTTCAGAGAGGCCTGGAGAGACTTGCATGAACTGATGCTGAGTGAAACGAGCAGAACCAGGAGATCATTATACACGGCAACAACAATACTATATGACGATCAATTCTGATGGATGTGGCTCTTGTCAACAATGATGTGATTCAGGCAATTGCAATCGACTTGTGATGAAAGAGCCATGCTCATTCAGAGAGAGAACTATAGAGACTGAATATGGAGCAAAATGTAATGCTTTCACGTTTTTTTATTTGGTTTTCCTTTCTTGTGGCTCCCCCCCCATGGTCTGATTTTTCTTGCACAGCATAATAAATATGGACATATGTTTAAAAGGATTGGGCATGTTTAACCTCCATGAGATTGTTTGCTGTCTTAGGGAGGGGACATTGAGAGAGAGGGAGAAAAATGTAGCATACACGGCCTTCAAAAAATTATGTGGAAAACTCTCTTTATGTGTATTGGGAAAAATAAAATACTATTTAAAAACAAGGAATCACAGCTCTTTGTGGCCACCCCTATTTCTTTGATGGCTCACAATTCCCCAATGGTCTCTCGCCAACATAGTGATGGTAGTGGAACCCTGTAAATTCCCTGTTTATGTGGAGGATCCCATCACCCTATTAGTCAGCCAGAGTCAGAGCTGCAGTTTTCCCCACTTGTGGATGCTCCTTCACCACACTCCCCCATCTGTGATGGTTCCCCCCACCTTTCTCCTTTCTCGGAGACCTCAGTCTACTTGGGACGCTCATAACCTCTCCAGGGGACTGTTGCCACAGCCTCCTGAATAGGTCTGTCTGACCTCTCATCCTCACTTAGCTGTTGAAATAATCTTCCTAAAGCCAGCATTTAGCCGTTCCAGGCCCCAGCTGCTGGCTGAAACACAAGATCGCCAGCTTGGCTCCCAGACGCCTTCATTCTCTTGTCCCTTGTAGGCTTCTTTCCCATCACGGCCTTTCATGGACATGGTATCCCAGACAAACTGGCTTCCTTTCTTTTCCCTAGTACATGGGACGTAATCTCCCACTTCCATACCTTTGCAGCAGCCATCCCCCATACCTGGAGGGAGCTTCTCCCTTCTGTCCATCTCTTCGACTCCCTAGCTTCCTTCAAGGCTCCCCCTCAATGACCACCTGCTACAGCAGGCTTCCCTAATGCCCCCAGCTGTGCGATCTCTCCCACTCCTCAGACCTCTATGCCCCCATCTTCTCCCATCCCTCACTCCTTGAGAAGAGATGGGAGACACTTCCATTTTTGTCTGCAGCAGTTACCCCGGTGTGTGACACAGAGTGGCCACTGAATTACTGTTTGTCACATTGGATTGGATACTTTATTCTTCCTCTTCCGTGGACCTGCTCTTTGGGGAAAATCAGAATTGAGTCACCAAATCGGTGAGTGATGCAATTAGCGATTACGGAGGAGACAGGATTTCAGAACGGACCATCTGGTCCCATATGGCCCCTTTATGATTTAACTCATGTGGGCACTGCTTAGAACGCGCCATATGGGGACACTTTGGGGGGGGGGAAGCATTTCTATTTACATTGTCGCCATTAATTCTGTTACTAATTTAGCGAGATTTGCTGGGCCCTCAGATGCATCTTCAGACAGAATGGACAGAGCTTTTATACTAAATATCCATTAGTTTAATCATCTTTTCAAAACTAAAACTATACAAGGAACAGATACTTTCATTACCAATAGTGTGTATTTTTACAGCCAAGTAAGTATGGCCATACATTTCTCATCTTTAGAAAAGTGATTTCCGATTCCATTCCCTGGCTCCAGACGTTGGTTCGCAGAGTTTCGCCAGGAGCTGGAGCTGGAGCTGGCAGGACCTCAGAGGCCATCCCGTACCTGGAAGGAGCTACGGGGTCACTGATGTGGAGGTTGCTGTCCATTCCCTCCAGCAGGGCCCATTCCTGGCTTCTCTCTCCCTCCTCCCTCCTCTTCCCTCCTCCTTCCTCTTCCTCCTCCTCTTCTTCCTCTCCCTCTTCATCTTCTTCTTTCCCTCCCCCTCCTCTTCCCTTTCCCTTCCTTTTTCTCCTTCTCTTCCCTTCCTCCTCCTCTTTCTCTTCCTCTTCCTCTTCTCTCCCTCCCTCTTTTCCTCTCCCTTTTCCTCCTCATCTCTCCCTTCCTCTCTTCCTCTTCCTCCTCCTCTCTCCTTCTTTCTCCTCTTCCTCCATCCCACCCAGGGAATGCTTATGCTGTTGACTCTGCTGGAAGGACTGGACCTGGCGTAGCCTCTACTCCAGAAGGAAGCCCTGGCTCAGGCCGTGATCTGGCCCCTTACAGCCGGTCAGAGGATGTTCCTTGACCTCCCAGAGCCCGCAACGATGACACCACAGCTGTGTGGCTTCCTCTGAGGGAGGCTGAGCCAGCTCGTTCTTCTGTCTGTGGGCTGCCTCCCAGGAGTCTGGAGCTAAGTAGACCAGCCCCTGTGGCTGTCTGGATCCTGTCTAATTATAGGCCATCCTCCGCCGCTGACGGCCTCTCCCCACAAAGGGGAGCGGTGTGGGGCCATTTATCTTGCCAACAATGTGCCACATTCAGGGCTGGTCTTTCTAATCATGTCCTGCTGGCACAGACTGGTCAGCGCTCCCGATTGATACGGAGGCCATCAGGCTGTCAAGAGCACAAACTGCTGCAAAACTTCTGTTTAAGAAAGATGCATCACTCGGAGCCAATAGGTCCCTCGCTCTCACAAAGGGCCGGGGAAGAAAAGCACCCAATTATACCCTTTCCAGTTCCATAAGTAAGCACCGGGGGGATCTATGAAAATATGCCGATGCAGGAGCGTGGAAGAGCATTGTTCCTACAGAGTAAATGTCCAGGTAAAAGGTCCTTCTGACCCAGAGGGAGCCCACGGCCCAGAACCCCTCAGGGTCATCAATCTTAGCTGTTCATTAATTCCTCCAAACTGACCCTGAATAAGATCCTGCAGAGTATCATCACCTTTCCTCCCCCAATTAAAAAAGCACAAAAAAAACTGCCTCAGTAGGTCTTCTCCATGTCGAGCTGATTCTGCAATCAGACTCTGCAAATCAATTCTTTGCTTTTTATCAACTGCTGTCATGTTTTAAGTGCATGTGTCGAATATGAATTATCCCTGAATTGTGGAAGGGAAAGGAAGAGGAAGGGGGAAGGGTGGGATGGCTGAGCCAGGCTGAGACTGAGGCTCTGAGCATCTCCACTTGGGGAGGTGGGGGTGGGGAGACATCGCTGAGCCTGGGATCAGGTCCCTTTCTGGTTCCCCCACGTTGAAAAAATCTAAATGTCGTGAAAATAGAGCACAATATAGAGAAAGAATCATGAGAATCTGCACTTCTGAAATAGCAGAGGGACAATTAAAGAGAAGGAGCCCGTGGGAGGGCTCGTGGCCTGTGTGTTTTGGCTTTCCATGTTAGAAAGGGCAGGGGAGCCCGGGAGCCTCTGCTCTGCTCACAATCGCCAGCTCTCTCTGACTCCAGCTCACATCCAGTATTGATTTTTTTTCCCATAAATGCAAGTTCAAAGTCACCTCCGAGTTTCTTTCTGTGTATGTGAACAGCAGCTGGGAGAACAGAGCTCCATTTTCCATAATGATCGTACACGTCCATTTGATCATGAGCCTCTGGGGGAGGGTGCTGATTGTTAGGAAGTTCTTCCTTATATCAGTGTTAGCTATAAGTGCATAATTATTTCCTTAAATCTGCCCTACCTCTTTCCGCCATTGTCCTGGGCTTTATCCTTTGCCACCAGATGGAGAAGTTTTATTTCTTCTAGTGCACAGACTGATTTCTCTTCTGAAAACTCCATTTGGATTTTCCTAAGATAGGAGAGAGAGAGCGGAAACCTTTGCAGCTGAGTAGGAGTCAGCAGCTGCCTCTCAGGACCAGGCCAGGATTATGGAGCACCCCAATGTGGCCAGGGCTGGGCATCCCAGGAGTGTGGGCTCACCGAGCAAAACTGTGCCATCCCCCATAAGAAGCATCTGCTCATTATCCCAACAGGAAAGGTTTAAGCATTTGGATTCAAGCATGATTGCCACAGACTACTCATTTTAAAGATGCAGCACTCCATTCCAGCTCCACAGCCAATGGGAAGAGACCATTGCCAGATGGGAGGAAGGGGGAAGCGGGACTCCTTCCTGGGTTACATGAGCTGGGTATGTGGAAAACCTGCATTATACAGCTGGATATATAACCTCCCTCCCTTTTCCAGAGAGCCCAGTCTTATAACAAATATTAACTCTACAGAGAAGCAGGTCAGCGAAGCTAACTAAAACGTCGATGGAGGCTGACATTGGGTGCAATCTGCTCGGTCCATAGTGCCCCATTTCTTCAGATATCACGGTGGTGCATTTGTTAACCGCCCCCCCCCAAGTCAGTGATCATCTTTATTTTCAATTCTTTGCTGCCTTAAGAGATGCTATAAAGATTTTGATTAATGTAGGACTTTTATTATTATTTTTGGCCCCCTTGGAGGTGAATGCTCAGTAGCAGGATCTCTGAGACAGATGTGTGTGGACATGGTAGCCATCTTTCTTGTATAATTCCAAATGCATTTCCTGGTTGGTTGCACCCATTCATAAGTTCATTAGGTTTCATGTTCCTGTTTTCCTACCACTCCTCCAACATGGGAGTCTTCCTTGCCAACTTGCCCTTTGTGAAGTGAAATCTCAGAGTCATTTTTATTGTGCATTTCTATTTAGAGTTAATGTTGAGATGCACAGCCCCAACATTTGAGCTTTACAAAAGTTGAATGGGCTGCTTTGGGCAGTGGTGAGTCTTCATCATTGGGGCTCTAAAAGCAGAGATAAGATGCGCAATGGTTGGGTGTGTGGTGCTGGATCCATGTCCAGATTGGAATTGAACTGGATGGGATTGACCGTAGACCTCCTATGTGGAATAGATTTGAGCCATGTAGCTTAGCAACCCTGGCTGATTCTTATTGGAGAGTCAGAACAAATCCATGAAAGATTACTTAGTAAGTGGCGCATGAGGGAGACAGAAAATGGAGGCTGCTCAAGTCAAGGGCCCAGGTCTGATGCCCAGCACTGCCTAATTAGCTCTGTGGCTTATTAACCTCTCAGAGCCTAACCTTATGGGCAAGGTCATTGTGTAGAACATGGTTTGCAAACTATCATGGGAGGCACTGGGCTCTTTGGGAAATAAACCAATTGATCTGAGAGAATTTATTTAGCATTACCAGGCACAGGTGGTGGTTAAATGCTGAATAGAAATATACAAATGCAATAATCCCTTCCCTCAAAGAGATTCTGTTACCTGGGATGATATCCCAACAGCTCCAGTTGGACAATGGGAAATCCTCCTCTTCCAAGAAGTTCCAATCAAACCTTTGGAACCTCAGTCACAAAATCACAGAATAAAAATCAACAGTTCCTGGGGGCAGCTAGGTGGTGCAGTGGATAGAGCACCAGCCCTGAAGTCAGGATTTTCAGAGTTCAAATCTGGCCTCAGACACTTAACACTTCCTAGCTGTGTGACCTTGGGCAAGTCACTTAACCCCAATTACCTCAGGAAAAAAAAAATAGTTACCAAGGGACTTCAGGGGCCATCCTGAGAATGAATCTCCTTTCCAGAGCCCTTAACAGTTGTCACCCATTCATTGCTTAAAGACCTTTTAGAAAGAGAAACTTTCACCTCTCCTGGCAAAGTATTCTATTTTTCCAAAGTAGTCACCGCTAGAAAGTTTTCCCTCATGTTGAACTTAAATGACCCCATTGCTCCTGGTTCTCTGGGGACCAGGAAGAATCTTTCATGTACTGAGCAGCCCTATGACTCATAAAAAAGCTTTATGGATTTTAGTCCCTGTGTGCAGAAAGTTGGGAGTTAGGAAACCCTGCCCTTCTGGCCAGGGGCCTCACCAGGTGAGGGATTCCTGCTTTGCCAGGGTCAGCAGAGATTTCCTTATCTTTGCACAGCTTCTGAATTCTCCACAGACCAACTCCCTTTGTTGGCTTTCCATGCTCAGATAATGCAATTAAATCAACCAACGAGACAAACTTTAATGTCGTGTTCGTTGGTGTCTTTCCAGAATCTACAAAGAGATATTATGTCGAGATGTCAAAAGCCTCAGATGATTAACAGCCTCAGTCTTTTTTGTTCTGTCAGGGAAAATGATACTCTGGCAACTGCTATAGAAGGAAGAACACTATATTCTTCTAAATCTTTATTTTTTTTAAGGCAATGATTGTAAATATGTGACCTGTCAGTGCTGAAAATAACCAGGAGGAAGGGAAAAAAATCTTCTCACCCAGTTCAGGTACATGATACTTAATTCTTTCTTTACAAATTGTGCTGTACCAATGTGGCCTTCTGGTCGACCCTGTCACACACCGTTCCAAGAACTGTTTGTTCCCAGTGCCTGGAAGGCTTTCTTTCCTTATCTTCACTTCAAGTTGCTAGCCTGCTTCACAGTTCAGTGCAAGGGCCATCTCTTCCAGGAAGTGTTTTTCTTTTCTGCTAGTGACTGGTACTCCCCTCTCCCTTCTCTCTATTTTGTACGTGTATGTATGTGTACCTATGTGCATATCCAGACTTGGGTTTCTGTGTTTTGTTTCCCCTCTTGATAGGTGATTAATGAATACTTCATGATTGATTAAATTCTGAAATCTCCTCCAATGAAGAGCTGGACTGTCCCCTGTTGATTTTTTTCTCCCATAAATTTAACATTTTCCCCCAAGCTGAAAAAAAAATGTATTTTTTTCAATAGTCAGAGTGTCAAGAGGTGACCTCATATGACTAGTTTATGTTAATTATACTTGTTTGGTCTTGTCATACATAAGTTCCAGTTGTTTGGAGGCAGATATACCTCACCGCCTAGAAGAACAAATTTGCTAGAGCCAAGAGGATGGCAATAATTCTCCTGTTCATGGAGAGTGCCCTTCGAAGCTGGGGATCTCAGGCTGGGCTGAGTCATACAGTGAGTTCACAGAATACACAATAGAACGTGAAAGTGAGGCGAGCCGGTCAATGGCATAAGAACCAAGGCTTTCAGGCAGGGCCGGAGGCTCGGCCAATTACAGCAGGATTCAGAGAATGTTGGCCAAGGTCTCTGAGCGCAGGAGCAGCAGAATTCTTTCCTCTAAGAATTCTCCTTCCCCATCTTCCCCCTGTTTTGTGAGTGTGCATACATGCATATAAGTCTAGCTGAGATGGAGAGCACTCTTGGTGAAGATCTTGGTCCATCCAGGACATGGCCAATGGGTCTTACTTGGGGGCCCCGATCACCTGGAGACCGGGTCACAAACCTTCTGGCCAAAATGAAGTTAGCACCTCAGTGTCTGCTTCTGGATATTGTTTTATAAACTGAATTAAGGGGGTATTTGTGAAAATGTTTCTAAGTAGAAGTATTCTAAAAACAACCACTGGATGAAGCTGAAGATAAGCTTCACCACTTGTTGGTTTGTTGGTTGATTGATTCTCTGACTAGTTCACATCCCCAACTCTCCCCCACCCCACATACCCCTTTTTTTCTGAGAATTTTTTGCTTAAAAAGTCCACATAATCACTGGGTCTGAAGGTTGCAAGAGTCATGGACCAGTGATGAATTCTATTCATGAGATAGTGAATATTAAATGCATTAAAATTGTCAAATGGACCGGGAGAAGCTTCTAACATGTGGTGGCTGAAGCTGAACAGAGCAGGCTAAAGACGGAGAATCAGGACACAAACACAAGTGGAATTAATTTCAAAGCGAGGAAATGAGCCAGCCCCCAGCCCCTAATTGGAGGGACCCCATTCTAAATGCTTAGGTCTTCGGCAACACACTGACCTTGACAATGAGGGGTAACAGCCACAATGTGGCAAGTTTGATTCACAGCAGGGCTTCCTGATCAGAAGCAATTCTGGGATTTGCTGGGGCTGAGACTGTTCAGAGCGCAAAGGATGATGGTTATACCAAGTTCAGGGCACAGCCTGCACTCTGGGTCTTAGCTCTGGGAAACAGAGTATCTCCTGAAATCTTAACAGAGTTGATACTGAATAACCACTTGTTAAGGATGGTCACAAGATTACAGATTTAGAAATGGCAGAGACTTTAAATGTCATCTAATCTAATACACTGCTCCCGATTTTACAAATAGAGCAACTAAGTCTTGGAGTGGAAAAGCTAAAGGGTCACAGATTCATGGCTACTAGGTCACAGAGTTAATCAGTGATCAAACTAGACTCCAGCCTGCTTTGGAGGAAGCATTCCCCTTTGTAACTTCCATCAGGATCCCTAGTCTTGCCAATTAGTCAGTCAGTCAGTCAATGAATAGTCAGCAATCATTTATTAAGTACCTACTGTGTACCAGACACTATGCTAATCACTGGTGATACGAAGGCAATTGGCAGTCTCTCCCCTCAGGAAGCTCACAATCTAATGGGGGAGTGAACAAGCAAATATGAAGAGGAAATCATTAACTGAGGGAAGATGCTGGAAGAAGGCTTGGGAAAGGCATCTTTTGGAAGATCAGACTTTAGCCAAGAGGGGGAGGGAGCCAGGAAAACCAGGTGGCAAAGATGTGGAGGAAGAGCACTCTTGGGGACATGAGGAGCAGCCAGAGAAAATGCCTGCAATCAAGACAGGGAGGGCTTTGTTCATGGAATAAGCAGGACGTTGCTTCCTGTTCCCTGGGCTAGCCCTTCAAGTACTTGATGACGGATAAAGTTCCTTTCCACAAGTCTTCTCTTCTTCATGATTCCAAATGTTCCTTAATGAGCAGGAACTTGAGGCCCTTTGCCCGTTTCCTTTGGACATTCAAGCCTAGCAATTAAGCCCCAGACTCTGGATGGAAGTCATGCTCCTTTCAGCATGTCCAGGCGTCATTGGGTGTTTGGGATCTTGTGAAGCTCAAATGATGTCATCTTCGTATGGCCCTTTGCAAGCATCATTCACTCTTTGTGATCATTTATCATTAGCATTAGCATTACTATTCTTGGTCATCTGGGGCCCTCTTAAATGTATCAGCTCTTGTGCTATTGTCTTGTGTCCCGCTTACTACCGTGGCTTCCACACTAGAACTCTCGGCAGTTATTGGTACAGCCACCTTGCCCTCAGTCAATGATTTCCTCTTATCTAGTATATAACTTATACATATTTGCTTGTTTGCTCCCCCATTAGATTGTGAACTTCCTGAAGGGTAGGGATTGCCCATTGCCTTTGGATCCCCATTGATTAGCGTAGTGCCTGGTTCATAGTAAGTACTTAATAAATGATTGTAGACTATTTATTGACTGACTGATTGATTAACTCACTCCTAATTGGCAAGACTAGGGACCATGATGGAAGTTACAAAGGGGAAAATGATTCTCTTCTGGAATGCTTCCTCCAAAGCAGGCTTCGATCACTTTTCTAAGATGAAAAGCAACATTTTTTTAAAAATTTTATTTCTATATTGTATTGGAAAATAAAAGATGCCATAGGTTTTCTGCTGAAAAAGAAATGTGGTAGAATAGAATGTTGTTAAATGAAAGAAAAATAGAGTTAATAGATTAGCAAGTCCCTTCCAGGTTGTGTTGGCCATCGAACCAAGACCTTTCCTTGCCATGGGATTGGCTTCCTTTTTGGCTGATTGGTTCAGGGCACTTTCCTCCCAGAACCACTGTTGTTGCCACTGCTATTGCTGCTTCGGTGGCTGCTGCCTCACTTTGTGCTCCTTCACTGGGAACCACAAAGAGCTCATTGACCCTGATTGATCCTGGAGTAGAAAAACGAGTCCGGGTGGAGTGACTGGCCCAAAGCCATGCTGGGAGAGCACAAGCACGCCAGCCCTTGGGAATGAGAAGCATGGAGCTCCCGCTTCTCTTTTCTTCTGGACTTCCCAGGCTCAGGGCATCTCTCTTCAGTATGAGGGCTTGCAAGTCATCTTGTAATTGCCAAGCAACAAAGGGCAGACCATGGCCTTGTTGGACCAATTAGGCAAGAGAATAATTAGAAAGGAAAGCACTTCAGTTGATAGGAGAGGGCAGGTGACTGATGAAAGCTACCCCAAGCTTTGATGAATTTTAAATTTTGATTAATTAGTAAATTTTAATAACCTTCAGATGGGAGACAGCTCTTCTATTGATCTATCCAATTAAGCATGAGGAAAGCAATAAAATCCTTTACACTAGAAGGACTGAATTTCACCTTGAACTACCTAATGCTGCTGACAATGTCACAGAAGGTAATCTAGGAAGTCTGGGAGACTGAGGCTTATAGGTTGAGAGCCAACAAAGACCTTTGAGGTGTTGGGTCTGACCAGCTCCTTTTACAGATGAATAAACTGAGACCCAGAAAGGGAAATTAATTAACCTAAAATCAGTAGCAGAGTAGCAGGTACTATGACCCCAAGGGCAGACATGTACTACACTTCTCTTCCCTTCCCTGCCTCCTTTCCCCTCTCCTCCCTCCACTCTCCTTCCCTTACCTGTCCTTCTCTCCCTTCCCTTCTCCTCTCTTTTCTTTGTCTTCCATTTCCTTCTCTTCTATTGTGAATGTCTGGGATGGCTATTTCTAACCCTGTTCTGTTGCCCAGTCGCTGAAGTTCTCCTGTGTGTCCGTGATGTGAATGTACCGCCGGATGATGCAGATGGCGTCCCATTTATGCCTGCCTGTGGTGTACAACTCTTGCTCATGTGTTCATGTTTTCTGAAAAGCTCAACCTTGAGGGTCCATTCAATGTTGCTCACCTAAAAAAAAAAAAATGAGGACAGAATATTAGCCCAAGAAAATGTGCTAAGGGTTTCTAACTTCAAAAGATGGAGGGGGGAAGTGGCCAAGGAAGGAAAATCACCAATAAAAACCTTGATCAAAATGTGCCTCACATAAACCATTCCTCATTTAAACGCTCTTTCTCCTGCCCTGCCCTGGCCTGCCCTGGTCATGTGACTTAGATGGCAGCGTTCCATTATGTCAAATGGCCAGATGGCCCAAGGAGCTCCAGGACTCCATCCAAGCTGGCTCCGACTCCGAGTCATGGAGATTTGTATTACTTTGCTCAATGGAAGAACACAGCAGCCTCCCGCTTAACCTTTCACTTCCCCACAGGAGTTTTGCGATCCATGAAACTCAGTATCCCCTCGGTGGAGCCCCAGAAACATTCATCTTCCGGGCGCCAGCCCCTCCTGGTTGCTGCCATTTGCATATGATCCACAGCTTATGGAGGGTCTTTCTTGGACCAGTATTTTTTAGGCAGTCGGGGCCTCTGGCTCACCTCCCACTCTTTACTTAATCAGCAGTCACTCCACAAAGATTCCTATCTTAGACCGTCCTGTTAGGACTGGAAGCTGCTAAAATAACAACAGCAAAGTTGTGTGACTGAAAAGAAAAACAATGTTGGCTGGCTCCAACACCAACACCTGGAAAACACACCCCGGAGAAGCAGGGCCCGCATTGGACCAGGGGCTGGGTCAGGTCTCTAGGGAAATGTTCAAGGTCATTTCCTGGGTAGGATTCAGCTAGTCCAGATGCAGTGTCTTTATGTCGAAGTAACAAAGCAGAGGAAAAAACAGAAGAAGAAGTAGAGAAGACCTCGATTCAATTTCACCCGATATTTATTAGCTGTGTATTTGGCTCATGCCACTGAATCTTTCTGAACCCCAGTTTTGGTTTGTTTTTGGTTTTCTTCATCAGTAAAATGGGAAGAATAACAGTTCTTCCCTCCTTGGGGCTGTTGGGAGGATCAAATGAGATGATGTGCGTTCTTCTTAAATTGTGATGGAAATCTCAGCTGTTCCTTTTAGTCCTAGAAGGACTGGTGGCTGGTGAACTTGGTGCATGAGCCATCTTAACTGCAAATGAAAACCTCTTTGCGATCCAAGGGACCTCATTGGTTAAAGCCAGTCATGAGTAGGTCAGCAGAGCCCTGAACCAGGCCATCCCCCACTTGGGGGATCTGAACATTAATAATATCTTATAGGGATCTCTGCAGGCAAGAACTTCTTTAAGAGGATTACCCTCGGGGTAGTAGGTAGCACAATGGATGCAGTGGATAGCATACTAGCTCTGGAGTCAGGAGGACCCGAGTTCAAATCTGGCCTCAGACATTTAACACTGCCTAGCTGTGTGACCCTGGGCAAGTCACTCAACCCCCAAAAAATCTGCTAAAAAAGAGGATTACCCTGCACTTGTCCACCCTTTCAAGGGACTTATTATGTTCAGTGAATGCTTTGGGTAAAGTTCTTCCCTTTCCAAATTTCATCTCCATTCTCTTTTCTTTCAGTCAGTCACACAGAGAAGAAATGCAGAATGTGACCATGGTGTCAGCCCCCTGAAAGCATTCAGATTTCCCTTTGGGGTCCCAGCTAGCTCTAGACCTATGGTTTTGAACCCCCCCACTCACATCTTTTGGGATAGAAGCATTTCTTAATTGATTGAGATGTTTAGCACACAGCCCACATTAGGACCCATTTTACTCTTTAGAGAAGTTCAGCTTTAAGGAAAGCGAAGCTGGTCATAGGCTCGCACAATGAGCCTGAGACTGAGCGGCTGTATCACGTTTAAGGCCACGAGAGGGAGGCCGAAAAAGGACCTTTATTCTTGCGGCTCTTACCTTCCTCCCATCCAACAATGACAACACGGAGAGCACTGGACAATGGATTTGCCTGAAGTGGATTAATCCATCCCAATCCAGTCCAGCTCATTCCAATCTAACCTGGTCTACTCCAGTCCAAACTATTCTATTCACTCTCCACTGATCCAGTCCAGTCCAATACTATTTGATTAAACCCATGCTAGTCCAACCCAGTCTCACAATCAAATATGTAAGTACAAGATGCCGGGCTATCAGATGGGTATAGAAAGATTAAAAGGAAAACCCCAGACCCTTAAAAAAGGAGTCGAGCAGACTCGAAAGACTAAAGACCCCAGCAGGGAAATCCACTAATAATTGGAGGTTTGGGGAATAGCTTTGCAATGTTCAGGATCTGGCACCTGAGGGGATCTTTGAAGGAAGAGAGAGAGCTTCTGAGGTGGTGGAGAACCAACAGTGCATTTCCAAGTGTGGGGCAGGACAAGAGCAAAGCTGTGTAGACGAGATGCCATGTTATATGTGGCAAAGGCAGGGAGTTGTTTAGCTGAAATATGGAAGATATGAAGGAGAAGGGTGGGAGAATGAACTTGGAAATGTCCTGGGTAAGGGCAGACTTGGGGGGGGACATTGCCAGCAGCGGTACTGTGAATGATGTGATCAGATCTAGAGTTAGCAACTTCCTGCTGCCCCGTTTGAATGGGGTGGCTTCTAGCAATGCACTTAGAGAGGTACCATCTGAGCTGTGGGCATAAGGACTGGGGGGTCTGGCCTCTTGCTTTTGGGGCTGCTCTCCACACAAAGGCACCACAGTAGTAGGAATCGTCAAGCAGCTGCATTTCAGACATGGTCATTGTTTTTTGGGGGAGATGTTGGTGATTCAAGTCACTCTTGTGACAGTGATTGGGATGGACGCTGAAAATAAAATCGCTTGCCTTGCCTGGTGTGGACACGTGGCACATCTACTTGGGTAGTCTTGCACAGTTCCGGACCAATACAGAGAAACCAGAGGTCTTCAGCAGAGCCAGTGGGGCGATCAGGAAGATAAGTCCTCTGCTCCCAAGGGACGGGCTCAAAGGATTAGGCCATCTTCCCAAAAGATGAAGACTGGGAGGGCTTAATGGAATAGAAATATACTTAGTCTGTAAATACCCATGGGACTCGATGGACACAATGACCATTTGTTAAGCTTTCTGGCCTTTATTGTGGCTTTTCTAATGGTTATCCCTCCTAGGAATATCCTTTAAGCCATTAATTAAAATGGGATTTTGCCTGAGTCTTGATGGAAGTCTGGGAAAAGGAGAACCATTAAAGGGATGGACTCTGAAAAGGGGAAATGGGACCCAGGGATGAAGGAGCAGCAGGGTGGATCATAGAGTATAGGGAGAAGAATAAAATCGAAGAAGACTAGAAGGGGGAGGGGGCCACTTTGTGAAGGCTTTTAAATGACAGAAGTTGTTATATTGAATGTTCAAGGTAACAGGGAGCGGGCGGTCTTTGCTGAGTTAGAATCCCGTGAGCTTTATTGCCAGATCTCAGTGTTAGGGTGAACCCTTTGCTAAGGAGAGAATGGGCAACATTTGACAACAGATTAAATTTGGGGAGTGATGAGAGAGAGGGATGTGCTGGGGACCTTACCAAGAAGTCGGGGTGACTGGAAATTTGGTAACTGGCTGGAGGACGCATTGGGGTGGGGGGGAGACTGGAGACTGAAAGAGCAATCAGAAGGCTACAGCAAAAGTCGGAGAGAGAGCGGGTGAGGTCCTCAATCAGAGTGATTAGGGCATGAATGAAGAAAAGGGGACACAGCCAGGAAAGGTGGACAAGACTAATCCAGGATGAGAGTGACCCCAAGTTTGTTAACTGTGTCATTAGGAGCATGGTGGTCGCAATGTGGAAGCTGAAGAGGAAGGCATTGAGTGCCATGTTAGACAGCTGAGTTTGAGGTACCCGGGGTCTTCCCAGATGACCACAACTTGTAGTACTTATATTTCCCACAGTTCCTAAGGTAGTACTTTGCACTTTGAGCTCAATAAATCATGATTGCTTGATTTTCTTGCATGGGGACTTCATTGAAATAGCAGTTATAATAAACTGTGACAATGAGAAATATGATTTCCAATATTAAAATGAACACAATCTGATTTCATCTTGGAGTCGGCAAAGCCTCGTTTCAAACCCAACCTGAGACACTTAGTGGATACAGGACCCTGTTCCTTGAAACACTATGTAAATGTGATTTATTACTACTACCAGCAACAGCACCAATCATCTCAGGGTAGAATTAATTTGGCCCAAGAACCAAAATGACTAAGCCCAGCAGAATGCTTTCCAAACGTTCATCCTCCCTCTCTTCCCCACCTCAGAGCCATTTTTGTTCTGTGCTTCTTATTTCAAAGACCTGTTCAAAGATCTAGGGTTCTTAGTGGACCCCTGGAGTCACTCAGCCACGTGACACGCCAGCCATGGAAGCGCTAGCCACCCTCAGCTTTATGGAGAGAGACATAGGATGCACTGGTTTCCTAACCTGCTGCTAGAATCTCATGACACATCATCTACATCAAGTCCTGGCTTAGGCAACACGTTTTGGGAAAGACAAGATGGAGTAAATCCAGAAGAAGGTAGATTCCTGGTCACATCTGTTAGTAATGATTACGGTTGTCTCCAGTTGTTTTTTGGTCTCCTCTGACTCTATGATCTCATTTAGGGTTTTCTTGGCCAAAATATTGGAAGGGTCCACCATTCCTTTTCCAGCTCATTGTATAGATGAGTAAACTGAGGCGAGCAGGGTTGAATGACTTGCTAAGGGTCACACAACTAATAAGTGTCTGAGACCATATTTGAACCCAGAAAAACTGGCTCTTCCTGACCAGGGAAAGCCCACTCCAATGAGCCCCCTGAGCCCAGGAGGCTTCCTCAGCACGAGGCTGGGGCTAGAGCATCCTCTCTTCTCCTTCCTGTCCTCCTTCCCCTTCTTCTGCCCCTCTGGCTTCAGTGGGCACCACGCACCAGAGCCCACTGGATTGGGGACCATTGGTCATTAACAGAGCAGTCCAAACGGACCAAGATGGTGGTCCTTGGAGGGAGATCCCTGGGCTCAGGGGTAGGTGTGACCTTGGTCACATCCCTCAAGCTGCTCAGTGTCCCGGGCAGATGTGAAGGACTTAAGTAACACAACAAATCTGAGTTACCTACACAGACAAAATCAAAGGTCCAGATCACCCAGCTGACCAACTGACCACCCGCCGACTGACCAGCAGTGTCCAGTGGGAGAGCTTCTGGTTGGCATTCAAAGCCCTTCATAACCTGCCCTCCTCCCTCAGCCTTCCCAGGCTTCTTATACTGTCCTCTTTGGACTCAGATCCAGTGAAAGTGGCCTCCAAGGTGCTTCTGGGCCACAATGCTCTTTTCCTGTCTCAGTGCCGTCTCATTGGCTTTCTTCTCCCGGCTGCCAGGCCTTCCCCCTCTCTCTGTCTCCTAAGTTCCTTGGCTCTCTCCCAGGTCCAGGACGCCCCCCCACTCTCTGGTGCTAATACTTTATAGGTCAATGGGATAAGGATGGTCCTAGCATCTCTATGTGCTGCGATATTGTCTTTCTGGATAGACTCCAACTGGTATCAAATACTCACTGAACAGTAACCATTAGTGAGACATGGGCACAAATCTATAGTCTCTGAAGAATTAAGAAAGAGCATGGCCCAGTGGGCAGTGGAGGGGTCCGTGGTGACTGTGGGTGGGAGGACATTGTGAAAGAATAGGGGGGAAGCATCCAGGCAGTGTCTCATGGACAACGCCAGGTGGTCATCCAAGGGTAGATGGCAGGACAGTCCATGTATTGTGCTGGGAGCCTTGATATTTCAGAATAAGACAAGGAAGCTTGCCAGGACCGTTGGGTGGAGGCCTGCTGATGAAATTTTGGGAGGAGATAAGCATGGGTCACATAAAACGGGTGGCCCTGGATGAACTGTCATGTAAACCAGAGGTGTTAAATGTATGGCCCATGGGCAACATCTGGCCCACAACACTCCCAAGCGCTGCTTAAATCAGATTAAATATACTTGGGAAATATTTGTTAAAAGAAAAGAAATTAAAATGAAATAAAACATAAATAATAGGACCTTCTAAAATATATTTAAAAAAAAGTGACCCACTGGGATCTTTTTGCAGTGACCAGTGGCCCCTATTTCTCTCCGAGTCTGACATCAATGATGAAAATGTTCCACAAAGGAGATCATGGCTCCATCCATTGGAGAACTTGAGGATGATTTTCTTTCTCGAGCTTCTCTTACTCTGTTTTTGGTAGTTGGGAGAGTTGGGGTCACCATATTTTAGAAAACAAGAGGGAATTTTTCTAATGACCTGGAGGGGAAATGATTTTCTTTGGGGGGAAAGTGAAATGGAGGAGCAGAAGGATGTCCCCATCCTACTCCAAAAGAGCCTGAGGGAACGCCTCCCCCCCAGCCTAGCCATTGTTCTCAGGATGGGGTGGGAGGCCTAACCTGGAACCCACAAAGAACCTGAATCCAAGCAGCATCACTGGGAGGGGAGAGACCTGACCTTGAATCCCACCAGATTCTGGGCAGGAGAAGCTGAGTAAGCCTCAGCTTCCGCATCTCTGCAATGGGGATAGTCATCTTTCCATTGGACCCTCCTTAGCTTGTGTCAAAGAAAGCCCCTTAAAACCTTGAATCTTTATGGACATGTGAGCTGTGTGTTTATAGGAAGAGTGAAGCTCAGGAGCACAGTGACCTGGGAGGGTGCCAGGAGCCATCAATGTGTCCCCTCTGCCCGGACCCTCACTGGGGGCATTGATTAAATAATATATACATATGTGTGTGTGTGCATGTGTGTATATATTTATCTATCCATACACACACACACACACACACATACATGTATAATGCTTACTTCGAGTCCTGAGAGCTCATGGGGATTCATCGTTCTTGGTCTTGCCCAGTGTTCTCTGGCCTCTGGAACAAACTCCAGTCCTTGGTTGTTCTTGGAGTTTTAGGGTGAGATCAGGGCTGGGTTCGGAGTGACAGGGTTTGAATCCCCACTGGGCGTGACCCTGAGTCATCAATCCAGTGATCAATCCACTGAGAAGCATCTACAGGTTCCCTGGGATCCACAATGACCTTGCCTGCTTCTCAGGCCCCAGTTAATCTCTTTATCTGTCCCATGGAGGGCGTGAGCAGGTGGTCCCTGAGGAGCCCCGAGCCCCCTGATTTCTCTGGCGTTTTTGTGGGTTCCTTCTGTGACAGATCCAGCTGCTGCCATCAGGAGTCATGGAGGCAGAGGGAAGGTGAGACAGGCTGGGGAGCCGGGCCCTGGAAGTGAGCTCTCCCCTCTGGGCCCTCCTCTCCCAGGGGAATGGGCAGTTTGAGGATCCAGTGAGGGGGGGGGGATCTGGCTTGATGGAAGACTGCCCGTGGCCCTTGTGCCCACCTCAGGGATGGATCAGGGGCTGCAGGGCAGAGCCAGGGAAGCAGGGGGCAGAGCAGAGGGCACTGGTCCTGGGCCCACATGTCCCAGAGCAGCCCCACCCACCTCTGAATCCCGGCTAATCTCCCATCTTATTATCTGGGGCTGAGTATAAACAGACTCCCAGCCCAGCTTTTCCTCAGGGGAGTTTGCTCCCGGCTTTTCTTATCCCAGAATCTCAGAGCTGGAGGAGAACTGAGTTCTAGCCCGGCCCCAGCAGCCTCCTTTTGACTTTTCCTTTTTTTTTTTTTTTGGGGGGGGGGAGAGTGAGGGGAGAAGAAGGGAGAGGTCCCTGACCTGATTGCACTGATCTAGGGACCTCCCGGTGTGGAAACTTCCCCCGTGGCTGCCCAATCTTGTCCCCTGGAGAATGCCCGATCCCGGACTCAATGCTGTGTGCCAGGCCCCGGAAACTCCAGCACAATCCCAGCTCCCAAGGAGCTCCCCCTTTCCTGGGGGCGCTTGGCGGGCTGACAGACGAGGAGCCCCCCGGAAAGTAGGTGACCCGGGCAATCAAGGAAGCGAGGGAGGCCTTCCTGAGCCCAAAGCCAGCCTTCCATGCCCTGCTACTGACTTCTCCAGTGTACTTCAGACACGTACAGTAAAGGTCAGAGTGTGGAAGAGGGGCCGCCATCACTGGAGAGCTCCAGCCTCGGAGACCCTCACAAGGCGGTCCGGCTCTCCGGCCTTTCCAGGTGGCAGAACCAAAGCTCGAGGTCCTGGAGGGTGGGGTGGACGGGCGCCCACTCCCAGCCTGCACCAGGAAAGAGATTAGATTTGCCGGCGGATTGCATGGGGATCACATGGAAAGCCTCCTGGCCGAGCTCTTCCCGACCCCCGAGTCCCTGAGTATTTCTTTCCCCTTTATTCCTGCTAAAGGAGAGCCTTAACCACTCACAGTTTTACCTCGGGATCTTGGAGAAGCCCTGTTGGCTGGGCCAGGCCTTCCCGGGACTCTGATGATGCAGGGGAGGTTATTCACTCTAGAACCAAAGATCTATTTGGCACCGGCTGGCCTGGGCCCCGTTCTGGGTGCTGAGGACACAAAGAAAAGGAAAACCTCAGCCCCTGTTTTAGGCCCCGAGCCAGCTTTCTGCTGGGCAGGAAAGGAGCTGAGGGGGGAGTTTTGGAGGCTTGAGAAGGCCTTCCAGCACAGGGAGTTATCTCAACCTTGCGGCAGTAATATGAGGCAGGTGCAACGTGTGTCCCCGGATTCTTCTGCCCAGGATTACCCAGACAGCATCAGAATCAGGATTTCCAGACACATTAGACACCAGCTGATGTCTCTCTTGCAAGAATATCCACAGGTTAGCTCCATCCACGTTGGAGCTCCGTCTCATCTTCCTGCCCTTCCTGGATGCCCTAGTGACCCTCACCCCGACACCCCATCCCAACCCCGACCCCCTCCCTTCGGGCTCTTTGAATTCCTAACCCATCCTTTAAAGCCCACCTCAAATGTCCTCCCTCCATGAGGCCTGCCCTTCCCCACTCACCATGGGCCGGGACTTTGAATTGTGTGTGTGTTTGTGTGTGTGTGTGTGTGTGTGTGTGTGTGTGTGTGTGAGACAGAGACAGAGACAGAGAATGAGAGAGAGACAGAGACAGACAGAGAGACAGAGAGAGAGAGAGGAGAGACAGAGAGAGAGAGACAGAGACAGACAGAGAGAGAATGAGAGAGAGAATCTACCAGTTAGTAGTCAACAACCATTTATTAAGCACTTATTATGAACCTGTCACTGTGCTAGGTTGCTAGGTGCTGGGGCTCCCTGCCTTCAAGGGAAGACCCCTGCTGGGGGAATCACAGGATCCAAGTTCAAATCCTGTAGGATGATTCACCGAGGTTGAGACTCTGGGCTATGTCATTTCACTTTCTGTAAAGTGAGAATGTCTGACTAAATGGGCTCCTGGGTCCCTTCCAACCCCAACACTGATGATCTTGTAGAATCTAGCAGCCTGCATAAGCGTGTCCCTAAGAAGGACGGATTCTCCTTTCCTTCTCTCTGTCTCGCTCTTCTTTGTCTCTCCGGCACTTTCCCAATTACAGGTAAAGAGAGTTTTTCAACATTTGTTTTTGTCAGATTTTGAGTCTCAATTTTTCTCCCTTCCTCCTTCCCTTTCCTGTTCCCTAGACAGCAAGCAAGCTGATCTAGGTTATACACGTACAGTCCTTGTTCCTCAGGAGTCATGGTATGAAAGAAGAATCAGAACAAGAGAAAAACTGATAAAACAACCAAACGAAAAAGGGAAAATCATTGAGATCCGCCTTCGACTCCACTCTTTCTTTGCATGTTTATGGCATGGATATGGAAACATCAGGAGGCTTTTGGATTTGTCTTGGATCACTGAGTTGCTGAGAAAAGCCAAGTTCATCATAGCTGATCATTGAGCAACGTTGTTGTTGCCGTGTATAATGATCTCCTGGTTCTGCTCACTTCCCTCAGCATCAGTTCCCATAAGTCTCTCCAGGCTTTTCTGAAATCGTCCTGCTGGTCCTTTCTTACAGAACAATAATATTCCATTGCATTCATGTATCCCAGTGTGTTTAACCATCCCCCAGTTGATGGTCATCCCCTAATTTCCAATTCCTTGCTACAAGTGGATATTCTTTCTTTTTCTTTCTTTCTTCCTTTCTTCCTTTCTTCCTTTCTTTCTTTCTTTCTTTCTTTCTTTCTTTCTTTCTTTCTTTCTT
>JAJPUD010018000.1:0-29823 GCA_023553655.1 Myrmecobius fasciatus
TATATTTCTTAATTGTTATTGATTGATTGAAATACTGTGGATTAAAGCTTACATTGCCTAGTCTGTACTTGAGTATATTTTTATGGCATAGAATGATATTTTACACAGGAGGAATTTTCTGATTAGAGACATATTTAAGCTGGATATCTACACATTCTGAGTACAAGAAAAGAGTACAATATTGTTTCTTAGTTACTTCAATTTGCCTGAGAATGTATGGGCCAGTAATAGATAGATAGATAGATGACAGATTGAGAGAAAGAGGTAGAAAGGGAAGGAAGGAAATGCTAAGAGAAAGAGAGAGAGGAGATTCCCTCCCAAAATAGTGAGACATCAGAGCAAAAAGTCAGAATATGTGGGTTCTCAATTGAGGTATACAAACAGCGTGCAAGTCTATGAGTAATAGAAGAAGAATAACAGCACCTAGACATGATTACCCAGCCCTGGAAGTCTGTCTTGCCCCAGGGCAAACTAAAGTAGCTGTCCCTCCTTTGCCCTAAGAGCAGATCTCAAGACTTAAAAATGAGCAAAAAAGTAAAAAGAATTCTGACGAGAGACAATCTTTAGAGAGAGAACAGACCTCAAACACTGAGGTACCCAAAAGCAAATCAATTCCAGATGAAGTCCCAAAGGGAAATATGAGTTGGTACCCATTTCACAAGGCCTTCTTGAAGATTCAAAAAGGAAGTTAAAAGAAAGTTAGAAGAAAAATGAGGAAATATGATCTTTGCAAGATGGTATGGAAAAGGAAAAACAAATTAAGTGAAGAAAACTCCTTAAATATATTTGATGAAATGGGAAAAGAATATGTAACTCCATACAGAATAGATATGAAAAAGATACAGATTTGTTGAAAAACAGAATTTGTGAAATGGAAAAAAAAATGCAGTGACCAAAACAATTTAATTGGCCAAATGCAAAAGCAGCTAAAAAGGTAACTGAAGAAAATAATACACTAAAACATAGAATTTAACAAATGGAAGTAAATGATTCAATAAGACTTCAACAATGAGTCAAGCAAAACCAAAAAGAAAAAGAAAAGAAAAATAGAAGGAAATATGAAATACCTCCTAAGAAAAACAACTGACCTGGAAAATAGATCTAGGAGAGACAATCTAAGAATTATTGGATTTTGTGAACGCCATGATGAAAAAAGGGATTAGGCTTAATTTTTCAGGAAATCATAAAATGAAACTGCCCTGATGTCCCAGAATCAGAAGGCAAAATAGCCATTGAAAGAATTCATTGATCACCTCCTGAAAGACATCCCAAAGTAAAAATCCCATGGAATATTGTGGCCAAATTTCAGAACTATTGGATTAAGGAAAAAATATTGCAAGCATCCAAAAAAAAAAATAATACAACTATCAAGAGACCACAATCAGGATTACCCATGACCTTGCAGCTTTCAATGTAAAGGTTCAAAAGGCCTGGAATCAGATATTAAAAAAGGTAAACAAATCTGTATTACAGCCAAGAATAAGCTATCCATGTAAAATGAGCATTATCTCTCAGGGAAGAAGATGGATATTCAATGATAGAGATGAATTTCATCTATTTCTGATGAAAACACCTGAGCTGAGCAAAATATTTCATCTCCAAATACAGAACTCAAGAGAATCAGAAAATGATAAAAAGGAAAGAACTCTTGAGAATTGTATTTCTGTTATGGGTATACTTAGAGAGTGTAAGTATAATTTGATTTTATTTTTAAAATATAAAAAAACAACAAGAGGTAGAAAGGAGATTGTATTGGAAAAAGAGGGAAATGGAGATAAAATGAGGAAACTTACATCTCATGAAGATGCAAAGAAGACCTATTCTAATTGAGGGAAAGAAGGAAGGACAGTGAGACTTGTGTGAATCTTATTCTCATCAGATCTGGCTCAAAGAGAAAATATTGAACATATTTGGTTTCACAAAGAAACTTGTCTCACCTTATTGGGAAATAGGAGAGGAAAAGGGAAAGGAAAGGGATGGCTAATAGAAGGGAAAACAGAAGTAGTAGGGGAAAGTTATAAGAAAGGGGGAGGGGCTCTCTAAAAGGGCAGGGCTGTCTGAAGGAGGTGATGGTGAGAAGCAAAATATTGGAAAGGAGGGATGGGGGAAGAGAAAAACAAGAGCAAAAAAGCAAAATTAGATCTAATTAAAAGAGATAAGGAAGGAAACTATATTTTACTAAAGGGTACCATCGATAATGTAGCAATATCAATACTAAACATATATGTACCAAGGGGTATAGCATCTAAACTTCTAAAGGAGAAGTCAAAACAACTGCAAGAAGAAATAGACAACAAAATTATAATAGTGAGGAATCTCATCCTTGCTCTCTAAAAACTACATAAATTTAACCAAAAAATAAATAGAAAAGAAGTTAAAGAAGTAAATAGAATTTTAGAAAAGTTAGGTTTGATAGACCTTTGGAGAAAATTGAATGGAGGCAGAAAATAATATAATTTTTCGTGGTGTTTCATGGAAACTATTAAAAAAATTGACCATATATTGGGCCATAAAAACTTCAAAATCAAATGAAAAAATTTATAAGCAGTAAATGCATTTTTTTCAGATCCCTATGTAATAAAAATAGGGATCTGAAAAAAATGCATTTACTGCTTATAAATTATAAAGGTCAAGGGAAAATAGACTAAAAATTAATTGGAAAGTATATAATATAATTCTAAAAAAAAGAACGGGTGAAACAGCAAATTTCATCCAAAAGAATGACAATAATAAGACAACATATCAAAATGTGTTGCATGCAGCTAAAGCAGTAATGAGGGGAAATTTTATATCTCTAGATGCCAACTTGCTTAAAATAGAGAAAGAGAAGAGCAAAGAATAGGGCTTAAACTAAAAAATAAATGAAAAAAGAACGAATTACAACTCCCCAATTAAATAGCAAACTTGAAAATCTAAAAATAAAAGAGAAGATTAATTAAAAAAAACTATTGATAAAAAAAGCCAACAAAATAAATATACCTTTGGTTAATTTCATTAGAAAAAGGAAAGAGGAAAATGAAATTCTTAGTCTCAAAAATGAAAAGGGAGAACTTTCCACCAATGAGAAGTAAATCATCCAAAAATTAGGTTATTTTGCCAAACTTTCTGGCAATAAATTTGATAAACTAAATGAAATAGAGGAATACCTACAAAAATACAGATTGCCCAGATTAACAGAAGAGGAAATAAATTACTTCAATAGTCCCATTTTAGAAAAAGAAATAGTACAACCTATTAATCAACTCCCTTAGAAAAAATGTCCAGTGCTGGATGGATTTACATGTGAATTCTACCAAACATTTAACGAACAATCAATTCCAATACTATACAAACTAGTTGAAAAAATAAGGAAAGCAGGATTTCTCCTAAATTACTTTTATGACACAGACATGGTACTAATACCTAAACCAGGTAGGATGAAAACAGAGATAGAAATTTATAGATCAATTTCCCTAATGAATATTGATGCAAAAATCTTGAATAAAATATTAGCAAAGAGTTTACATAAAGTCATCCCCAGGATAATAAACCATGGCTAAATAGATTTATGCTAGGAATGCAGGACTGGTTCTATATTAGGAAAACTTTAGCATAATTGACTATATCAGTAACCAAACTAAAAAACAAAAAAACAAAAAACAAACAAAAAAAACTATATGATTATTTCAATAGATGCAGAAATAACATTTGGTAAAATTCAATATCCATTCCTATAACATATAGGAATAAATGGACTTTTTCTTAAAAAAGTCAGTAGCATCTATGTAAAACCACCAGCAAGCATCATATATAATAGGGACAAAGTAGAACCATTCCCAATAAGATCAGGAGTGAAAAAAAGTTGCCCATTTTTACCATTACTATTCAATATTGTATTAGAAATGTTAGCTTTGGCAATAATAGAAGAAAAGAGATTAAAGGAGTTAGAGTAGGTAATGAGGAAACCAAATTTGGTTCTTTGTACCTGATATCATGGTATGCATAGTTAACCCTAGAGAATCAACTAAAAACCACTAGAAACAATCCACAACTTTCGTAAAGTTGCAGAACACAAAACAAATCCACATAAATCATCAGCATTTTTATACATCACCATCAAAGTCCAACAGCAGGAGTTACAAAGAGAAATGCCATTTAAAATAACTGTCAATTGCACAAAATATCTGGGAGTTTACCTGCCAACGCAAAGTCATGAACTATACAAACACAACTACAAAACACTTTCTACAAAATAAAGTCAGATCTAAACAATTGGAAAAATATCAAGTGCTCTTGGATGGACCTAGTAAATATAATAAAAATGACAACACTACCTAAATTAATAATTTAGTGCTATACCAATCATATTCCCAAGAAATTATTTTATAGGTCTAGAAAAAATGATAACAAAGTTCTTGTGGTATAACAAAGGCCAAGAATTGCAAGAAAATTAATGAAAAAAAATGTCAATGAAAATGGCCTAGCTATACTAGACCTAAATCTATATTATGAAGATGCAGTCATCAAAATCATTTTGTACTGGTTAAGAAATAGAATAGTCTATCCATAGAATAGGTTAGGTTCACAAGACAAAATAGGCAATGACTATAGTAATTTAGTGTTTGACAAACCCAAAGACCCCAGCTTTGGGTAAGAACTCACTATTTGACAAAAACTGCTGGGAAAATTGGAAACAAGTACAGCAGAAACTTGGCATTGACCCACACATAACACAGTATACCAAGATAAGGTCTAAATGGTTCATGATCTAGATAGAAAGAATGATATAATAAACAAATTAGAAGAACATAGGAGAGTTCACCTCTCAGATCCGTGGTAGAGTAAGGAATTTGTAGCCAAAGAAGAACCAGAGATCATTACTGATCACAAAAGAGATAATTTTAATTATATTAAGTTAAAAAGTTTTTGTACAAACAGAAATAATGAAGAGAAGATTAGAAGGGAAGGAATAGACTGGGGAAAACATAAAAATCTAAGAGTTCTTATAAACATCTCATTTCTAAAATTTATAGAGAACTGACTCAAATTTGTAAGAAATCAAGCCATTCTCCAGTTGCTAAATGGTCAAAGGACATGAGCAATTTTCAGATGAAATTGAAATCATTTCTAGTCATATAAATGGTGCTCTAAACTATTATTGATCAGAGAAATGAAAATTAAGACAGCTCTGAGGTACCACTACACACTTTTCAGATTGGCTAAAATGACAGGAAAAGATAATGACAAATGTTGGTGGGGATATGGGAAAACTGGGACACTAATACATTGTTGGTACAATTATGAATGGATCTTACCTTTCTGGAGAGTAATTTGGAACTAAAAAGTTATCAAACTGTGCATACCCTTTGATCCAGCAGTGTATCTATTGGGCCTATATCCCAAAGAGATCTTAAAGGAAGGAAAGGCATCCGCATGTGCAAAAATATTTGTGGCAGTCCTTTTTGTATTGGCTAGAAAAACTGAATGGATGCCCATCAGTTAGAGAATGGCTGAATAAATTATGGTATATGAATATTATTGTTATGTAAGAAATGACCAGCAGGTTGATTTCAGAGAGGCCTGCAGAAACCTACATGAACTGATGCTAAGTGAAATGAGCAGAACCAGGAGATCATTATACATAGTAACAACAAGACTATATGATGATCAATTCTAACATATGTGACTATATTAAACAATGAGATTATTCAGGCTAGTTCCAATGGTCTTGTTATGAAGAGAACCATCTATTTGCAGATATAGGCCTGTGGGAACTGAGTGTGTTTCAAATCATAGCATTTTCACTCTTTTTGTTGTTTGCTTGAATTTTATTTTCTTTCTCATTTTTTCTGGTGTGTAGCCATAAAATTGTATTAATATGCATGCATATATTGGATTTAATATGTATTTCTACCATGTTTAGCATATATTGTACTACTTGCCCTCAGATGGGGGTTGGGGGAGAAAATTTGTAGCATAAGGTTCTGTAAAGGTTAATGTTGAAGAATTATTCATGTATATGTTTTGAAAAATAAAAAGCTTTAATAAAGAAAAAAAGATGAACCCTTGTCTTCCCTATTCCCACAGTAACTTTCTATGACTGGGTACTTAATGTTTTGTTTATTATTTATAGTTTATTTTTATTTTTTCTAGAAGATTATTGGTGAAACCACCTCTAGTCCTGCAATGTGGTGAAAGGCGACTTGGTCTCAAGTCCTCCTTAAATTCTACCCTGTGACCTGGAATATGAAACAAATATATGAAACCAATTTTGCCTCCTATAACTGTTAACAGCTTGCCCTTTCCCTGCCCCACTGGTTTTGAACTCACCAGACTCATGGTGGTTCCTTCCTGAACAAGGCCCCATCTTAGCAGCATAGCTGGGCTTGGTAACCTTTATCAGCAGAAGTTTACTCAATCTTTCCCAAATCAGATGCCAGATTCTCCATCCTGGGAGATGAAAAATCCTGTAAATGGTTCTCAGACTCTCTCCCAACTCAGCTAACACCAAAATTCTCTCAAAGTGCTCTATGTTTCTCCTTTTTTTTATTTGTGTTGATTGCTGGGACTGGTTTTTGCATTTTTTTTGGTATCTCCACCACTTAGCACAGTTCCTGGCACATAGAAGGCACTTGATAAAGCTTTATTGATTGACTGTACAACTTATTGAGCTTAGAAAAATAAAGAAAACCTTTTCTGAAAATACAATTTACACACCCCATACTAAAATAAGGTCAAAGTGGGTACATGATTTGAACATAAAGGATGATACCATAAAAAAAATTAGGAGAGCAAGGGATAATTTGCCTATCAGACCTTTAGAGAAGGGAGGAATTTATGACCAAAGAAGAACTAGAGAACATTATGAAAGGCAAACTGGACAAATTAAGTTAAAAAGGGTTTTTTTTTTTTTTTTTTGCATAAACCCAACCAGCATAAACAAGATTAAATACAAAGCAGAAATCTGGGGGAAAATTTATAGCCAGTGTTTCTTATAAAGTCTCATTTCTAAAATATATAAGGAACTAGATCAAATTCATAAGAATGAATATGTCATTCCCTAAATGATAGTCAAAGGTTATGAACAGACAATTTTCAGATGACAAAATTAAAGCTATCTATAGTCAGATGAAAAAAAAAACTCTAAATCATTTTTGATTAGAGAAGTGAAAATTAAAAGAGCTCTGATGTACCACCTCACGTTTCTGATATTGGCACCAAAAGATAATGTTAAATGTTGGAAGGGATGTAGTAAAATTGTGACACTAATGCATTGTTGGGGAAGTTGTGAAATGATCCAATCGTTCTAGAAAGCAATCTGGAAGAATGCGCAAAAGGCTATAAAAACGGCATACCTTTGCTGGGTCTATATCCTAATGACATCATAAAGGAGGGGAAAAGACCCATACGCACAAAAATGTTTGTAGCAGCTCTTTTTTTTAATGATAACAAAGAATAGGAAATTGAGTATATGCTTCATTAATTATGGAATGGTTGAATAAACTGTGGTATTTGAAGATAATGGGATATTATTGTTTTATAAAAATGATGAACAGATTTATTTTTAAAAGGCCTGGAATAATTTACACTTACTGATGCTAAGTAAAACAAGCAAAACAAGGAAGATATTGTACACAATCACACCTAGTATGAAGGTCTTGGTTCTTCTCAGTGGTTCAGTGATCCAAAGCAATCCCAATAGACTTTGGACAGAAAATGCCAGAAATTAAACTATGGGGATTGAATGTAAATCAACACAACCTATGTTCACTTTTTTTTTCTGTTTTTTTTCCTCTCCCATAGTTTTTCCCTTTTGTTCTGATTTTTCTCTCCCAACATGATTCATAAAGCAATATATATTAAAATAAAGAAAGAGGCAGCTAGGAGGGCAGTGGATAGAGCACCAGTCCTGAAGTCAGGAGGACCTGACTTCAAATCTGGCCTCAGATACTAAACACTTCCTAGCTGTGTGACTCTGGCCAAGTCACTTAACCCCAATTGCCTCAGCTAAAAAAAGAGAGTGAGAGAGAAAAAGGAAAATATTGTTCAAAAGAAATGAATGCATCAAATATTTCCTCAACATTTTGTTTCAGTATTGAAGTGATCTTTATCAGTTCTAAGATTTGGTTTGGTCATGTCATATGTTTGGCTAATATACCTGGGAATCTTCAATCTGAATTTAGGCGATAGCAATTAAAACTAATAAAATAACATATACAAATTTCTAAATGACATCATTCTTCTCAGAATTCTGCTTCTGACATACAGATAGGATGCTTAACCTGAGATCCATGGACCAGTGGGGATATTTCAGTGAATCTTTGAAGTTGGTTGAGAAAAAAAAAACTTTTTTAAATTTTTTATTAATCTCTAACAGAAAGTTATTATTTAGTTATTTAAAAATATTGTATTGACAAGAATCTATAATATTCACCAGACTGACAAAAAAGTCCATAGTATTAAAAAAAAATTAGAAACTTTGATGTAGCTTCCATAATCAGTTTTCCAGGATTAATCACTAAATGTTTCGTTGTTGTACTGTAACTTAATTACTTAGTTGCCTCTTAGGGTGCTTGACACTAATTTTTTCCATGCTTTCTGTCTAGCAATATATAACTGGGACAATGCAATGTTATGAAATAACCAACCTTTTGACAAAGTTTGATAATGTTCCCTTTTCAATTTTCTTTTCTAGGTATGTCTTTATTTTATTTTATTATTTTCAAAGCTTTTTATTTTCAAAACATATGAATGGATAATTTTTCAGCTTTGTATCTTGCATAGCCTGGTGTTTCAAATTTTCCCTTCCTTCCCACATCCCCTCCTCTACATGGCAAGCAACCCAATATATGTTATACATATAAAAATATAAGTTAAATCCAATATGTGTAAACATATTTAAACAATTCTCTTGCTGCACAAGAAAAATAAGATTAAAAAATCAATAAGAAAACAAAACGCAAGTGAACAACAACAAACAGAATGAGGAATGTTATGTTGTGATCCACATTCAGTTACTACAGTCCTCTCTGGGTGTGGATGGCTCTCTCCATCATAATATCATTGGAACTGGCATCAGTCATCTCACTGTTGGAAAGAGTCACATTCATTCCAATTGATCAACCATGTATAATGATCTCCTGGTTCTGCTCATTTCACTTAGCATCAATTCCTGTAAGTCTCTCCAGATCTCTCTAAAATCATCCTCCTGATCTGTTCTTATGTAACAATAATGTTCCATCATATTCATATGCTATAATTTATTCAGCCATTCTCCAACTTATGGGCAGCCACTCAGTTTCCAATTTCTAGCTACTACAAAAAGGGTTGCCACAACATTTTTGCACATGTGGATCTCTTTCCCTCCTTAAGATCTCTTTGGGATATAAGCCCAATAGAAATACTGCTGGATCAAGGGTAGGCACAGTTTGATAACTTTTTGAGCATAGTTTCAAATTGCTCTCCAGAATGGCTGCATTCATTCACAGCAATGTATCAATGTCCCAGTTTTCATCCCCTCCAACATTAGTCATTATCTTTTCCTATCATCTTAACCAATCTGACAGGTGTGTAGTTGTTGTGTATAAGTTGTCTTAATTTGCATTTCTCTGATCAATACTGACTTAGAGCACCTTTTCATATGACTACAAACAGTTTCAGTTTTCTAGGTATCTCAACCAGATATATTATTTGGACAATTTCCACCTGAAAAACAAAGGTTCCACCTTTATCTTAATCTGTTGATTAGTCATGTGTTTGAATTTCCTCAGGCATCTTGACAGAAGGAGCAACATCCCAAAGATTTCTGCCTGAAGAAAATTAGAGAAAAAGACATTTGATTCCTAACATACGAAGTGTTTATTTTCTTAGTAGTCGATCACTTTGTTTTACATAGAACTTATTTTGCTGTCTAGTAAACATTTATGTAGTTCTGCAAATTTCTTCCTATTTCTCATTTTAGCACGTATTTTTAAGTCAAAAGTGATTATGTTGTAAAAATAAGAATATAAAATACAACAAAGCAAATCAAAGCTTTTCTATTAATTCACTACTGAACAAATAAAAATATGGATATTTTCATTACCATGCTATACAAGTCCTTATTAAAAATCAAATCCTGTGAACTAAAAACATTTCAGAAGTTGACAATAAGCTTCCAAGAAATTATGTTACCACCAGGTAAGATGCTAAGTTTAATTCATGAAACTGTTAAAATATAATAGTGTTGTGACTTATTAATAACTTGATTCAAATAAATGAATGAGCAAAAAAAGATAACCAAGATAGATTTTGTTTTAAAATTTTTATATTTAATTCCTTTTAATTTCACATTATATCCAATTAGCAAATATGCATAAGTGCTGATTATAAGTTTGTATATTTAAAAGTTGTTTCTAAAGCATTCGAGATTACAATGATAAATCTTCAGCTAATGTAAAAGTATGTATTTTTCATGCTCATAAAACTTAAATTTGCGTATTTCTTGAAATGAGAATTTCTGCATTGAATTGTCTTTACTAAGTTGAGCATATTGCCTCATAGAATAATTTGATGTTTATCATCCCAGTGTTCTATGCTGGAGGAGTCAAATTCTTTTTAAAGTCTTCCATAACAATATGAATATCCCCAACTAGATTTTTGAAATAGTTGTAACTTTTCTTTGCTGCAGAGTTTTCCAGTATTGAGAGTGTGCTGAATTTTTCCAGACATCAGCAGTTTTTAAATTTAACTGGCAGAATATTACATTGGTGAAAGATGTTCGTGCTTCCTAATATTAATAACAACATCATGTGACCAATCTCAGTCTGCCACCTCCTCCTTCTGCAGCCTCCTTTCTGCAGCCTGGACTCTATTTTTTTTTTGCTATGTGTCAAAATTTGTCTATTCATTTGTCTTAATGGTTATTTTTTGAAAATTTTCATTTTCATTGCAATTTCTTCTTTTTAATTCTTCCTATAACTTTTATTTCTACTTTGAGCCATTCCAAAATTTCTATTATTGTTTCATCCCTGGAAATTATATGAAATGCTTTGTATTGCGTTGCCTTTCACTGGGAGTTTTTGTGTTTCTTTCTAAAGTAGCATAATAACATTTCTATAGTAACATAATGTGTATATGCATAATAAATATGCATACATATACATATGTGTACATTTCCATTTATATACATATATACAAGTGTATAGGGATACATGCAAGGATAAATTTCTACATACATGTATGATAATTTGAGTTTATTTCCAAATTTTTCTCTAGATCTCTTTGTCTTCCACTCTTCAATTCCCATGAGCTTTGTGTCAGGCATCCACACTTTATGGCCCTTCCTCCATTCAAGGCAATGCCCATAATTAAGAGGTTTGTATGAGTATCAAGTATGAGGGCAGGAGTACTGAAGGTCATTTTTCTTCCCATGCTATAGAAACTTTATGATAAACTGATTACAAACTAAGTTCATTTCCCCACCTTAGCTTCCTTTAGCATAGAAATGTGGATCTACAGTACTAAATCACTTCCTGCCCTATCATCACAAATATACAAACATTTTTAAAAAGCCAAAAATTCTTCATTTCAGAATGATGGATAGGGCTAGAGTTAGTATTTATCCATGAGGAGAAAGATAAAAGCAACCACATCCAAAATTCAAAATATAAACCCACTTGGTAGTTGTAGCACATGTTAAGGGGAGAATGGGTCTATTACATAGTCATATACTGTTATTTGGAAAAACTTTACATTATGAGGATGTACTTTTCATATTCTTATTTTCTTGCTGCAATTTTATTTTTTCCTGCTTTTTTTGTATTAAAGCTTTTTGTTTGCAAAACATATGCATGGGTAATTTTTCAACATTGATTCTTGCAAAACTTTCTGTTCCAAATTTTTCTCTCCTTCCCTCCACTCCCTCCCTTATATGGCAGGTAGTCCTATACATGTTAACTATGTTAAAATATATGTCAAATCCAATATATGTACACAGATTTATACAGTTATCTTGATGCACAAGAAAAATCCAATCTATAGGAAAAAAAAAACCTGAGAAGGAAAACAAAATGCAAGCAAACATCAACAGAAAGTGTTAAAATGCTACATTATGCTCCCACTGGCCTCTCCCTAGGTATATATGGCTTTCTTCATCACTGAATAATTGTAATTGATTTGAAACATTTCATTGTTGAAGAGAGCCATGCCCATCGGAATTGATCATCATATGGTCTTGTTGCCGTGTACAATGATCTGGTTCTGCTCATTTCACTCAGCATCAGTTCATGCAAGTCTCTCCAGGCCTCTCTGAAATTGTCCTGCTGGTCATTTCTTACAGAACAATAATATTCCATGACATTCATATACCATAATTTATTCAGCCATTCTCCAATTGCTGGGCATCCATTCAGTTTCAGTTTCTTGCCACTACAAAAAGGGCTGCCACAAACATTCTTGCACATGTGGAACCCTTTCCCTCCTTTAAGATCTCTTTGAGATATAAGCCCAATAGAAACACTGCTGGGTCAAAGGGTATGCACAGTTTGATAACTTTTTGGGGATAGCTCCAAATTGCTCTCCAGAATGACTGTATCCGTTCACAGTTCTACCAACAATGTTTCAGTGTCCCAGCTTTCCCACATCCCCTCCAACATTCCTCATTATCTTTTCCTGTCATCTTTCTTGCTACAATTTTAACTAACACATTTGCTACTTTCTTTGTTTCCTGTGTGGTAAAGGGTAGGAAAGAAGAATCTCTTATGATCTATACTTTAGTTTCAAGCCTTCAAATTTCCTTGCATTCAGTGTGACTATACAGTTGAGGAAGACTGAGTGATTATAGTTGTTAAAGTTTCTTATGACTGATATATGTGTTTTGTTGTTGTTGTTTAATCAAGAGGGACATGAACAAATAGTTTTTTCTTTTTATATCATGGAAGCATCTGTAATTATTTGATATGACAGGAGTTGCATAGAACATGTACCAAGCTGTGCTTCCTGATTCGAGATGATTATATGTGCTAGATCAGTGCTTGGTGCTTTGTGTGAAGGTAAAAAGATAACAACAAATGTGAGAAAAAAGAGTCTATCTCTATTTATTAAATTGAGGACTATACTCAACCAGGTCAGTAACAGCATGAATCCTGAAAAAAGGCCTCCTTAATGGAATGGGTGAAGGAGATTGTCCTTACTTCCCTAGGCTCAGCAGCAGTTAAAGTAGTTCTGTTTTTATCTGGCACATATCATTCTTTTGTGGTTGTGGATTTGAAGAGGTTTATAGAAAATGACTATTCTGCCATCTTGCTGACATCCGCACCAGTCAATTAAGCAGAGTGTAGAGGAAATATAGCTTTCAGAAAGTAGGGATTTTAGTAGATATTTCTGCCTCATTTCTATATAAGTGATACTAAATGTTAAAAGAATTGCTGAAAATAAAGGAAGTAGAGAATGTATTTTCAATCCAACATGACAGAAACAAAATTTATCTTCAATATTCCAACATATGTTTAATTTTTATGTTTATGTTGAACCAAACACAATTATGTAAAATATTAAAAGACTACTTATAGTTTGCATAAAATAATCTAGAAACAACAACACATAATCTAGATATCACAAGTACACTATTGGCTTAAATGAATAATTTCTTTGTTTTCAAGATAACAGTATTATTTTAATAAGCAGAATCACACTTCCTATTACTTGTACTCTTAATCCTATAATATATTTATTTTACAATACAATTCCTTTAGAAGAATGCATGATTGTTTCTGGGCATGTTATCAGAGAATCTCTAAAAAAGAATTACACCTTTTCTATTTAAAGAATCTCTACAATATAGGTTAAAAATGGAGATAATACATCCTCCTACAAAAACATCAAAGAGTTATGCAGTCGTTCTTAAATAGCATAGTATGCAGGCAGTGAAAATGAAGTATAAATCCACTTTTATATAGCATTACTAAGAAGGCTGTTTCAATTCAGCAATATCATAGTTGTAATCCTCAATGCAAAACAATTGGCTAGATTACATGGCTGATAAGATATTTTTGAAACTTGAGAATGAATTTAAAAGTATTGTTGCTTTACAAAAATAATGGAAGAGGGTGAAGGGGTGAGCAGTGGTTTCATCTCTAATATATTTGAAATTTATGATTTTACCAAAGAGTTAATTTTAAAAACTTGGATTTTTCTATTAAAGCATAAAAGAGTACTTTCAATTTGATGAAATCTTTACTCTTGATCTGAATCTCAATTCCAGGTAAGAAACTAACAATAGAGATTTCGGATTTACTTTTTTTCTGGAGAAGAAAGCATTCATTAAGTCTTTTTTTATTATTAAAGCTTTTATTTGCATAACATATGTATGGGTAGTTCTTCAACTTTGGCCCTTACAAAGCTTTCTGTTACAAATTTTCCCCCTATTCCCCTCCCCAACCCTCCCTGAGGTGGCAGGGAGTCCACTATATGTTAATTATATTAAAATACTTGACAAGTCGAGTAGATGTATATATATTTCCATACTTATTTTGCTGTGCAAGAACAAATATATCTACATGAATAAAAAAAATCTGAAAAAGGAAACCCAATGCAAGGAAACATTGATAGAGAGCATGAAAATGATATGTTGTAGTCCATATCTCATATCCCTCTCTCTGGGTGTATATGACCTTCTTTACTGAATAATTGGAACTGGTTTGAAACATTTCATTGTTGAAGAGAACCATGTCCATCAGAATTAACCATCATATAGTATTGTTGTTGCCGTGTATAATGATCTCCTGGTTCTGCTCACTTCACTCAGCATCAGTTCATGTAAGTCTCTCCAGGCCTCTATGAAATCATCCTGCTGGTTGTTTCTTACAGAACAATAATATTTCATAACATTCATATAACATAATTTATTCAGCTACTCTCCAACTGATGGGCATCCATTCAGTTTCCAGTTTCTAGCCACTACAAAAAGGGCTACCCCAAACATTTTTGCACATGTAGGACCCTTTCCTTCTTTTAAGATCTCTTTGCGATATAAGCCCAATAGAAATGCTGCTGGGTCAAAGGGTATGCATAGTTTGATAACTTTTTGAGCATAGTTCTAAATTGCTCTCCAAGAATGGTTGGATCCCTTCACAGTTCCACTGAAAATATATCAATGTCCCAATTTTCCCATATCCCCTCATTAAGTCTTACTGAAAGAAAAAAAAAAGTCTATAGTTTATAAAGCAATAGAGAAAGAGGGAATCTGACTTTCTTCATTCCCTTTATCACAGAAATAAATAGAAATGTATAGAATTGAATCATGGCACCTTAAAAAGAACTATGTCTGTACAAATCTATAATATTTAACCACAAAAAATCAAGATTTCAATCTACATGCAATTATATCAATTATAGAGCTCTAAAATGTATATTCAAGTATTCCCATTTACATGAATTTTCAGATGATTTGTAGCCAAGATTGACCTTATGTCAAGACTGTTTTCATGACCACTTTCATGATCTCTTGAGGAAATCAGTTAGTAATATATAATCTTCACTGCATTAATATCAATAAAAATTGAGGCAAAATGGTAATTCATTTTGGTTTCTAAATGTTCACCTTCAAAAATAGGTTCTAGTATCATAAAAGTGAAAGAAATAAGGAAGTAAAAAAGGAAAAGAGGCAGGAAGAGATGAAAGAAGTTATTTAAGGAAAAAAAAATGATACTATTTCTTCAGTGGAAATAATTTACAAAATTGGAGTATAATATTGCTTATATGTAAAAAAAATCAAATCATGGAATATTTTCGCACTTTTTCTGTACAGGTCACTGTGCTATGAACTAGATGTCCTCACAGTTGTTTTAATTTGAAGTTTTAAAAATGATAAATGCTTTTGAACAATTTTCATTATTTTTCATTTCTTTGATGTCTTCCTTTGAAAGCAATTCATATCTTTTGATCATTGGTCATTTCATGAATATCTCTTCTTATAAATTTGAAACTGCTTTTGACATATATTAAAAATTAGATTTTTTTCAGAGGATTTTACTGCAAAGATTATTTTCCTTATTAAATGTTTCCCTTCTAAGATTAGTTGCATTTATTTTAGCTATCTACATTCTAGATGCAGAGAAAGCATGGCGAGAAGGCAATTTATTTTCCTTGACTATCTGTTTTTTCTTTCTTTTTGCTAATGGGATGCATCCTAGGAGAGAGTAAATTAAAGAAAAAATATATTTAAATTTTAAATTAATTATAGGAAAATTCCTTTTTAATTTTTTAATAGACAGATAATGTCTTATCAGATGACATCTGCATAGAATTTTAGGGATTCCAATTTAATTTACTCAATAAACCAACCAATCAATTGACAAATATTATTTGAAACTTTGATTCTGAATATCAAATTTTGTCACTGACATAATGAATCATTTCCTTTATTTAGCATCTATAAGATCTATTTTCCTGTGAAAGAAATACATACCACCCATTTTCTTTATTTAGAATTTGTTAGGAGCAAGTTAATATTGCTTCATTTTGTGCCTTTATTTCACCAGATAATAACTGAGTTCATTATTTAGAGCACTGCTCACTGAGCATAAATTGTTCACTTTAGAGATTTCATTAATGATTCGACCTCTAAAATACAACTTATTTAATCACCATTTCATTTTTCTTAATAGTACTTCAGTGATTTGGGGAAAAAAATAGTTCAATGGTAAAAATGTGTATGCTGTGTATGTGCATGTGTGTGTGTGTGTGTGTGTGTGTGTGTGTGTGTACACAACATTCTTTACAACTTTGGTTTAATTTAGCCATACTTGTTATTCACAAACTTTGATAAGGCAAATAAATTTTAAAAACTTTGCTTTATTTGCTAGAAAGAATGTCTTTGAGCACGTCACAATGTACTGTTTTTCAGAGTACTGCAAAACCTGGAGAAAATGTAAAAAAAAAAAAAAAGGAATTCCCCACCTAGTTCCATTTCTTTTAATTAATTTTTTTTAAATTAAAAAAATGGTTCTCAATTTTTTTTCAAATCAATCCAGGCATTGACTAATTGTTACTTACTGGAGACCATTCTTTTAAGAAAATCCTTCATTCCTTTTATGCTCATCCTAGCAGCACTTCAAGGGAGCCAGAATATTAACCATCTCAATAATCTCAGATGTTGCCTCCAGTTAGATTTATTCAAAATAAAAAAAAGGTAACTATTAATCTTCTCCCAGATACTGGGCATAGGCAGGCATTTCTGTTTAAGTGTAAAATTGAATGCTGCTGAGCCCTCATGCTGGGATGCAGACTAGAGCTATGACATTTGAATTAAACAGAGCACCACCCTCTAGATCTGCAGAAGATGTAAAGATAAATTCTACATACAGAATATCTTGCATTATTACCCATCATCACCTCCAACAATTGATGCCATGGCCAATGGACCAGGAAATATGCCAAAGAAGTCATGTTTCATTTTTTACTAGTGAATAGGTGACACAAAGAATAATTTTTTTTAAATAAAGAACCTATGTTTTCTAGGTTGCTTTTTTGTCAAGATTGTCAAAGATTATGCTGCATAGATTCTTTAACTTAAAAAGTTCTGCTTATTGACACATCTGATTAGGAGCTTAATTCAAAGATGAACTAGTAATCTGTTTACTGGTAGGTGAAACCCTTTGGGAGGGCTAGGGCATTTAAGAGTCTTATGTTCTGGGTCAATGAATACCAGTTGGTGTTTCATATGGTACATTGAGTCTCTGGGAGACAAGACAACAGCTTTGACCTTTCACAACTTTAAATATGCATCTTTATCCCTGATGGAAAGAAGACTTTTTAGACAGATTCAGCCCACTTGACTTTTCTTAATATATTAAAAAAAAAAAAAAAGAAGTTTGGGTACATTTGAGAAAGGTGACATACCTCGAGATGAATTTAGATAAAGGATCAAGAAATAGAAGTAATATACTAAATTAACTTATTCATCTTCCTTCCTTTTACAAAGAAGGTACAGAGAGGTTGAAAAATTATTCAAGGTCATGGAGAGTAGGTAACAGAGTCAATATTCAAAGATAGTTTCATTGGTTATAAATGACTGTGTTTTTTCCCTTATACTATCATGTATTTGGTTTCTTCAACCTATTAGTTTTTTCTTATATCTGTGAATAACTTTTTATCACAGATTTACTTGCCAGATATAAGCTCTATGAAAGCTCTACTAACTGATGATAAGTTTTGTAAGAATAATGTATATAAATCTATCACTCTCTCTTCAGCTGATGTTGTATAGAACAGATTGGTTTCTTCAAACTCAGGGTTTTTATGCTCATATGTGTTGATGTTTGTGGGCATATGTGTATATGTTTGCCTATGTGTTTTTCAAAGTGTTGATTAATTCATATTAGCTAGCTAACCTTCCTCATTTTGTTAGAAAACTACTCAAAATATTTTTTTGGGGGGGGCCTGGTCATATGTACACAGATATATATACCTACAAAAAAGTTTATTAGAAGATCACTATCAATATTGATACATAAATATACATGTATAAACATATATTCATGCAGATTTATTTATCACTTTAAATATATACATTTTATCACTTCATATATGTACATATGATTTTATATACATGCAAATATATGCATCATATTACTGATATATATGTTGACTACTGGCAATCTGTTTAGAAAACAGACTGTTTTCTATATAAATCTATACATATACATGTTCATATGTGCATGAACATATAATCTATTACATAAGTATGAGTATATATGTATATACAAACCCATATACACATATGAGTTCTCCCCACAGAATAGATATCTCTAATCCCTTTTTTCCCCAACACTCTTTCTCCAAGGGAGATTTCAATTCCTGCCAGGAGGGAAAGTAGGAAATGGGGACTGGAAAAAGGAAACCAGGGTATAATTAAATCTGCTCCCTTAAAGTTTATTAGTCTAGGGGACAAGAACAAATTCAATCTTACTTCTGATCATTCTGTCATTATTGAGAGGAAGGAGAAACCCAAATCTTGTATTCAAGAATTGACCCTTTCCAATCTAGTCCTAGTTCCACAGTGAACACACAGAGAATAGCAAAAAATCCATTGATGGAAATTCCAATAAAACAGAAATGAAAGAAAGTATACACATAGGAGGATATATATGAGAAAATACAGAATGAAGGAGTTCACCCATTAGGAGCAAGAAAACACAAGTCATCTAAATGTTCTACATTTTACCCAGGGGAAACTTTCTGAAGTCATCAATATAGTAGGTTGGCATAGACATAATTGAAACTGCTGGTTCCTTGCATGTCTTCCCAATGTCTTTTGAAATGGGGTTGTCTTCTTCCACCTTCACTCTGAAAGCTAGAAGGTTCTGCATAAGAAACAAATTGAGGCTTGAAGAGTCCCAAAGAAACCAAAGAATGCTTGGCTGCTGTCCACAACTCCATTCTGCCCCTCATTTAGGGTAAGGTTTTTCAATTCTATTTATTAGGAAAGAGTTCTATACTAATCAGCTTTTGAAGAATTACACATATGCATTTGCATATAATAATGACAAGGTCATATCTAAATGTATATGCACACATACATACAATTATTAACAAATTTTATGCTCATGTTGACGTTGACATTTACAAAATGTTTTCTGTACATAATCAGTTTTCATCCTCACAATTTTATAAAGTGGTACCTATTCTGATTTCCTATTATTATGTCCATTTTACAAATGAGGGGACTGAAATTCAGAGACTTGATTATAGTCAGATATCTGATAAATGTCAGAAATACAATTTGAATTTAGGTACTTTTTAGTCTAGAACAAGATTTTTTTTTTATTTTTGTTTTTTTCCCCCCACCACACTGCTTCTCTATCACATTCTTACTCTACAAAAAAGTAAGTTCCACATCTAAGGTAGGGGCAGGGAGAGGGTTACAGTAGGCAAAGGAAGTAAACGAGAAGTTAACATTATGTTGTCAAATATTCAAACACACATAATCAGAGTCAAATGAACTTTTGTTTATTTTAAAAATATCAGGAAATAAAAAGTTGATTCCCATAGAGAGAAATAGAAAAAAAAGAAAGAAAAAAGATGTAGAAAGAAGAGCTATGCAGATTTTAGCAATGTTAACTTTTAAAAAACACTGTTAAAAACTCAAAATCTGCATAAGAGAGAGGTCAGCATAATAAATAACACATCCAATCTAGCTTCATTTGTAAGACTATAACCAATTTTCACCCTGATTGTAATTTAAAAAATAATAATAAACCTATTTAAGGCTGGATTGTCCGGCATTGAAAACATTTTTCAGTAATCAAAATCTTTGTCTGTAGATAAGTACTCATATTTAGAGTTGACTCTATTGGAAAAATGCAAATTTTCACACCTTAAAATTTCAATGCCATTGATATTAAATTCACAGATTTTTTATAAAGATTATTTTTACTTTATTTCTATAGAGCAGACTACAAAATTAAATATGTATATTATGAAATATGTCAAATTCAATATGTTTACAAATTTAGTCATTTTTCATTAAAAAATGATCAAATATACCAGTTCAAACAAAGAGACTCAGAATAATCTAATTTATATAAAGAGATTCCCATACCCCCATTGTTCAATTAAATTAAAATCAGCAAATATTTATTGTGAAAATATTAAAAGGTGCTGTTCAGTAAGGATAATGTAAAAAAAAAGATACCAAGGGAATAAAATGTAACTGACTGGTAGCACAAACCAGCAGTCCCAAATGTGAGGAACACTGGAGTGGTTAATCAGATCTCTTGAGCTAGGGAATGTAATTTCTACACTAATTCAATGAGCTCTGGGAAAACCATTACACTGCCTAAGGATGGTCTAATCAGTATAGGTTAGAAAAAGAGGAGATCATGTCTTTTTGATGATCACAAGTATGATAAGGCAATGAGTAGCCTTTGAACCCTTTGTTGAGGCCCAGTTGTTGAAACAAATAAATAAAATTTAACCATTGCTCTTTAAAAAGTAAAACAAAATGAAAAATGAATATAAATCAACACATGTTATATTCACTTTTTTATTTCTTTTTTTTTCCCCTTTGGTGGTTTTCCCCTTTTGTTCTGATTTTTCTCTCCCAATGTGATTTATAAAGAAATGGGCATTTAAAAAAATTAATATACATGTATGACCAGAAGAATGTAAATTGGGAATGGAAGAAAAGAAAGAAAAAAAAACAACTTTAAATCTGCTAGTTAGGAATAAGATAAGTACAGAAACATAAGTAACATAGGAGAGGTCAAAGTCAAGGCACTCTAAAGAAAGAAAAATTGCAGCTAGGTTGGAGGATAATCAACCTTTTTTTTTAATTAAATCTTTTTTTTATTTTACAAAATATACATGTGAATAATTCTTTAACATTAGCCCTTGCAAAACCTTGTGTTCCAATTTTCCCTCCTTCCCCCATGCCCTCCCGTAGATGGCAAGTACTCCAATATATGTTAAACATGGTAGAATTACATATTAAATCTAATATATGCATATATATTTATATAATTATTGTGCTGCACAACAAAAATTAAATCAAATCAGTAAAAAAAAATAAGAAGCAGAATAAAATGCAAGCAAGCAACAATGAAAACAATGAAAATGCTATGGTGTGGTCCACACTCAGATCTCACAGGTATCTCTCTGAGTGTATATGGCTTTCTTCATCCCTGAACAATTAAAACTTGTTTGAATCATCTCATTGTTTCAGAGAACCATGTCTTTCAGAATTGATCATGCTATACTCTTGTTGCTGTGTATAATGATCTCATAGTTCTGCTCATTTCACTCAGCATCATTTCATGCAAGTCTCTCCAGGCCTCTATGAAATCATTCTGCTGGTCGTTTCTTACAGAACAATAATATTCCATAACATCCATATACTATAATTTATTCAGCCATTCTCCAACTGATGGGCTTCCATTCAGTTTCCAGTTTCTAGCCACTGCAAAAAAGGGCTGCCACAAACATTCTTGCACATGTGGGTCCCTTTCCCTCCTTTTACATTTCTTTGAGATATAAGCCCAATAGAAACACTGCTGGATTAAAGGGTATGCACAGTTTGAAAACTTTTTGAGCATAGTTACAAATTGCTCTCCAGAATGGTTGGATCTGGTCACAGTTCTACCAACAATGCATTAGTGACCCAGTTTTCCCACATCCCCTCATTATCTTTTCCTGTCATCTTAGCCATCTGATAGGTGTATAGCGGTATCTCATAGTTGTCTTAATTTACATTTCTCTGATCAATAGTGATTTGGAGCAACTTTTCATATGGCTAGAAATAGATTCAATTTCTTCATCTGAAAACTGCTTATTCATATTCTTTGACAATTTATCAATTGGAGAATGGTGGGATTTCTTGTAAATGTGACTCATTTCTCTATATATTTTAGACACGAGGCCTTTATCAGGACCTTTGACTATAAAAATGTTTTCCCAGTTTATTGCTTCCCTTCCTTTCCCTTCTGCATTAATTTTGTTTGCATATTTTTAATTTAATATAATCAAAATCATCTATTTTGTGATCAGTAATGATCTCTAGCTCTTCTCTATTCACAAATTCCTTCCTCCTCCACAGATCTGAGAGGCAAACTAGCCTATGTATGTTCTTCTAATTGTTTATAATATCATTCTTTATGCCTAGATCATGAATCCATTTTGCTCTTATCTTGTTATATGGTGTTAGGTGTGGGTTAATGCCTAGTTTCTTCCAAATTAGTTTTTAATTTTCCCAGCAGTTTCTCTCAAATAGTGAGTTCTTATCCCAAAAGCTGGGGTCTTTGGCTGTGTCAAGCACTAGATTAGTAATCTAGTAGTCATTGACTAGTAATTAGTAGTCATTGACTATTTTGTCCTGTGAACCTACTGTATTCCACTGATCAACTACTCTGTTTCTTAACTAGTATCAAATGATTTTGATGACAAATGCTTTATAATATAGTTTTATATCTGGTACAGCTAGGCCACCTTAAGTTTTTTTTTTAATTAATTCCCTTGAAATTCTTGACCTTTTGTTCTTCCAGATTAATTTTGTTGTTATTTTTTCTAGGTCAGTAAAATAGTTTCTTGGGAGTTTGATTGTTATAGCAATAAATAAATAGATTACTTTAGGTAGTATTGTCATCTTTATTATATGCACTCACCCTATCCAAGAGCACTTGATATTTTTCCAATTGTTTATATATGACTTTAATTGTGGGAAAAGTAGTTTTGCTTATATAGTTCCTGACTTTCCCTTGGCAGATAGATTTCCAATAATTTATACTATTGACAGTTATTTTAAATGAAATATCTCTTTGTATATCTTGGTATTCGATTTTTTTTAGTGATGTGTAAAAATTCTGATGATTTATGTGGATTCATTTTGAATCCTGCAACTTTGCTAAAGTTGTGGATTATTTATTCTTTTTAATTAAAGCTTTTTATTTATAAAACATATGCATGAGGGACTTCCGGGGGTGGAGCAAAGGTGGAAAAGAGTAGACATTACTCTTTATAACCTCCTCTAACCTTCCTTCAAACTAACAACAGATTAAGCCTCTAAACTGGTTTTGAAGTCAAAGAATCCACAAAAAATGGAGTACAACACATTGCCAGAAGAAGATATCTTGGAAGAACTTCAGAACAGGTCTGTTTCAATTGGTCAGTACTAACCCAGACAGCAACACAGGGAGAGGATGGCAGGGAGCTGGAGAAGAAGTTTTGGTGTCCATGGACCAAGGGGACTTCTGTAGGCCTCTTGGGTCAATCTGTTCTGATTGAAAGCAGATGGTTTGGCAGATCTGTCTTTTGTGGGGGGGGGGGTAGATTGTGAACCACTGAACCCCTGAAGAGCACCAGACCTAGCTGCCATTATACAACACCCTAAGCAATCAATCAATCAGCAGGATTGTCTAGCATTGCAATCAATCAGCAGAAATGCCCTAGGGCAAATTAAAGAAGCTGTCCCTCCTTTGCCTTGAACAGACCTCAATTCTTTAAAAAAAATGAATAAAAAAGCCAAAAGAACTCTCACTATAGACAGCATTTATGGAGAGATGGAATAATAGGCTTCAAATCCTGAGGTCCCTAAAGGTAAAGCAACTCCAGAAAAAGCCCCAAAGGTGAGACATAAACTGGACTCCATGCCACAAGGCTTTCTTCCAGGTTGGAATAAAGGATCTTAAAAGACAGAAGAAAAATGAGGAAATGAAATGAGATCATTGCAAGAAGGAATGCAAAAAGCATACAATGCCCTACAAAAGAGATATGAAAAAGACGCCAACTCACTGGAAAACAAAATTGGTGAAATGGAAAAAGAATGCAATGAACAAAAAAATTCATTTGGCCAAAAGTAAAAGGAGTTTTAAAAAGGTAAGTAAAGTAATTAATACATTAAAAATTAGAATTGAATAAATGGAACTGAATGACTCAAAATAACTTAACAATTCAATCAAATAAAAACAACAAAAAAAGAAAAAAATAGAAGAAAATATGAAATATCTCCTAGTGAAAACAATTGACCTGGAAAATAGATATAGGAAAGACAATTGAAGGATTATAGTGCTTTATGAAAGCCATGATGAAAAAAAAAGAACCTAGACATCATTTTACAGGAAGTCATAAAAGAAAACTCCCCTGATATTTTAGTATCAGAAGGTAAAATAGCCATAGAAGGAATACACTGATGACCTCCTGAAAGAGACCCAAAAATTAAATCCCCAAGGAATATCACAGCTAAATTGCAGTATTATCAGACCAAGGAAAAGATATTGCAAGCATCCAGAAAGAAACAATTTAAATATCGAGGAGCCACAATTACGATTATCCCAGATCTGCCAGCTTCCACCTTAAATGATTGAAGGGCTTGGAATCTAATATTCTGAAAAGCAAAGGAACTGGTATTACAGTCAAGAATAAGCTATCAAGCTAAAATAATAATTATCTTTCAGGAAAGAAGATGGAAGATGGAAGATGGTGAATTTCACCTATTTCTAATGAAAAGACCAGAAGTGAACGAAATATTTGATCTCTAAACACAAAAATCAAGAGAATCAGAAAAAGGGGAAAAGGGAAAAAACTCTTGAGAACTACGTTACTGTCATGGGAATATTTAGTGAATGCAGGTATAATCTGATCTTATGCTAATATGAAAAAAGAAATTAAAGGTAGAAAAGGAATCATACTGGAAGAAGAGGAAAAAGGAGGTAAAATAAGAGAAATTACATCTCACTAAGCAGCAAAAGAAAACCTATTATAATTGAAGGAAAGAAGAAAGGAGGATGAGCATTGTGTGAATCTTACTTTCATCAGATTTGGCTCTAAGAGAGAATATCAAACATATTTGGTATCATAAAGAAACTTGTCTTACTTTATAAGGAAGTAGGATGGATATGGGGACAAGAAAGCTAAAGACTAATAGAAGGGAACTAAGAAGAATTATGGAAAAGGTGTAAAAAAGGGAAAGGACAGATTGAGGGAGATGGTCATAAAAAGCAAAATACTTAAAAAGAAGGAAGGGGATAGGAAAAAGAAAAGCATAACCTAGGGTAAATAAGATGACAGGAAATACAGAATAAGTTATTTTAACTATGAATGTGAATGGGATGAATTCTCCCATAAAGTGGAAGCAGATAGCAGACTGTATTAAAAAACAGAATCTTTTAATATGTTGTTTATAAGAAACACATTTAAAGCATAGTGATACATACAGAGTGAATGTAAATGGGTGGAGCAGAATATATTATGCTTCAGATGAAGAAGAAAAAAGCAGGGGTAGCAATCCTGATCTCAGATTAAGTAAAAGCAAAGTTAAATCTAATTAAAAGAGATAAGGAAGGAAACTTTATTTCACTAAAAGGTACCATAGATAATGAAGCAATATCAATATTGCACATATATGTACCAAGTGGTATAGCATCCAGATTTCTAGAGGATAACTTAAGAGAAATACAGGAAGAAATAGATAGCAAAACTATACTAATGAGGAATCCCAACCTTGCTCTCTAGAACTACATAAATTGAATCCCATAATAAATAAAAAAGTTAAGGAGGTAAAAAAAAATGTTAGAAAAGTTAGGTTTGCTAGATCTTTTGAAGAAATTAAATAGAAACAGAAAAGAGTTTACTTTTTTCTCAGAGGTTCATGGAACTTATCCAAAAATTGACATGTGTTAGGGCATAAAAACACAAAATCAAATGCAGGAAGACAGAAAATTCATTTTTTCAGATTATGATACAATAAAAATAATATGCATTATGATGCCAGGAGAAAATAGACCAAAAAGCAATTGGAAACTAAATAATCTCATCTAAAGAATGAATGGGTGAAACAGTAAATTACAGACACAATTGTTAATTTCATCCAAGAGAATGACAATAATGAGACCACATACCAAAATTTGTGGGATGCAGCCAATGCAGTAATAAGGGGAAATTTTATATCTGTAGATGATTGCTTGCATAAAATAGAGAAAGAGAAAATCAATGAATTGGGCTTGAAATTTAAAAGCGTGAAAAAAGAACAAATTAAACACTCCCAATTAAATGCCAAACTTGAAATACTAAAAATAAAAGGAGAGATTAAGAAAATTGAAAGTAAAAAAAAACTATTTAAATAATAAATAAAACTAAAAGTTGGTTTTATGAAAAACCAACAACATAGATTAAACCCCTAGTTAATTTGATTAGAAAAAGAAAAGAGGAAAAGCAAATTCTTAGTCTCAAAAATGAAAAGGGAGAGTTTTCTACCAATGAAGAAGAAGTTAGAGCAGTGAATAGGAATTACTTTGCCCAACTTTATGCCAATGAATTTGATAACCTAAGGGAAATGGAAGAATATTTACAAAAATATAGGTTGCCCAGATCAACAGAAGAGGAAATAAATTACTTAAAAGTCCCATTTTAGGAAAAAGAAATAGAACAAGCTATTAATCAACTCCCTACAAAAAATCCCCAGGACCAGATTGATTTACATGTGAATTCTACCAAAAATTTAAAGAACAATTAAGTCCAATACTATACAAACTATTTGAAAAAATAGGGAATGAGGTACTCCTAACAAATTTCTTTTATGACACAGACATGGTACTGATACCTAAAACAGGTAGGATGAAAACAGAGAAAGAAAATTATACACCATTCTTCCTAATGAATATTGATGCAAAAATCTTGAATAAAATATTAGCAAAGTGATTACAGAAGATCATCCCCAAGATAATACACCATGACCAAATAGGATTTATACCATGAATGCAGAGTTCAATATTAGGAAAACTATTTGCATAGATGACTATATCAATAACCAAATGAAAAAAAAAACATGATTATTTCAATAGATGCAGAAAAAGCATTAGATAAAATCCAACATTCATTCCTATAAAAACAATAGAAAGTATAAAAATAAATGGACTTCTTCTTACAATAGTCAGTAGTATCTACTTAAAACCATGAGCTAGCATCATATGTAATGGGGATAAACTGCAACCATTCCCAATAAGATCAGGGATGAAACAAGGCTGCCCACATCAGCATTACTATTCAATATTGTATTAGAAATGCTGGTTTTGGCAATAAGAGAAGAAAAAGAGATGGAAGGATTTAGAGTAGATCATGAGGAAACCAAATTATCACCCTGTGAAGATGATATGATGATATAATTAGAGAACTTTAGAGAATCAATTAAAAATTATTAGAAATAATCCACAATTTTAGCAAAGTTGCAGGATACAAAATAAATTTGCATAAATCATCAGCATTTTTATACATCACTAACAAAATCCAACAGCAAGAGATAGAGAAATTCCATTTAAAATAACTGTCAATATAAAATATTTGGGAATCTATCTGCCAAGGGAAAGTTAGGAATTATATAAGCAAAACTACAAAACACTTTCCATACAAATAAATTCAGAGCTAAACAAATGGAAAAATATCAAGTGCTCTTGAATAGGTGGAGCAAATATAATAAATATGACAATACTACTTAAACTAATCTATTTATTTAGTACTATGCCAGTCAAACTCCCAACAAAATATTTTACTACCTGATCTAAAACTATATGATAAAACAGCAGTCATCAAAACCATTTGGTACTGGCTAAGAAACAAACTATTTGATCAGTGGAGTAGGTTAGGATGACAAGACAAAATAGTTGATGATTATAGCAATATAGGACTTGACAAACACAAAGACCTCAACTTTGCGATAAGAACTCACTATTTGACAAAAACTACTGGGAAAATTGGAAAATATTTTGGCAGAAACTAGGCATTCACTCACACCTAACACCTTTTACCAAGATAACACCCGAAATGGGTTCATGATCTAGACATAAAGAATGATATTATAAACAAATTAGAAGAACATAAAATAGTTTACCTCTCAGAACTGTGCTGGAGGAAGGAATTTGTAGCCAAAGAAGAACTAGAGATTATTATTAATAACAAAATAGATAATTTTGATTATATCAACTTAAAAAGTTTTTGTACAAACAAAACTAATGCAGACAAGATTGGAAGAGAAGTAAAAAATTGGGAAAACATTTTTACATTCACAGTTTATGATAAAGGGTTCATTTTTAAAATATAGAGAGAATTAACTCAAACACAAGAATTCAAGTCAATCTCCAATTGATAAATGGTCAAATGATATGAACACACAATTTTCAGATGAAGAAATTGAAACTATTTTTGCTCATGTGAAAAGGTGGCCCAAATCACTATTGATCAGAGAAATGCAAATTCAGACAACTCTGAAATACCACTACAAACCTGTCAGATTGGCTAGGATGACAAAAGAAGAAAATGATGAATGTTGTAGGGGATGTCAGAAAACTGGGACACTGATACATTGTTGGTGGAATTGTGAACAGATCCAACCATTCTGGAGAACAATTTGGAATTATGTACTAACTGTGCATACCCTTTGACCCAGCACTGTTTCTACTGTGCCTATATCCCAAGATCTTATAGGAGGAAAAGGAACTTACATGTGCAAAAATGTTTGTGGCAGCCCTTTTTGTAGTGGCAAAAAACTGGAAACTGAATGGATGTTCATCAGTTGGAGAATGGCTGAATAAATAATGATATATAAATGTTATAGAATATTATTGTTCTGTAAGAAACAACAAACAAAATGATTTCAGAGAGGCCTGGAAAGACCTACATGAACTGATGCTAAGTGAAATGTGCAAAACCAGGAGATCATTATACAAAAAAAAAAATTAAAAAAAAACAAAACTATATGATGATCAGTTCTGATGGACATGGTTCTCTTCAACAATGAGGTGACTCAAAACAGTTTTCTCTGTTTTTGTTTTACCTGGTTTGGGTATCAGTACCATGTCTGTATCATAAAAAGAGTTTGGTAGGAGTCCTTCATTCCATATTTTTTCGAATAGTTTATATAATATTGGAGTTAACTGTTTTTTAAATGTTTGGTAGAATTCACATGTAAATCCATCTGGTCCTGGGGATTTTTTCTTAGGGAGTTGATTAATGACTTCTTCTATTTCTTTTTCTGTAATTGGACTATTTAAGTAATTTATTTCCTCTTCTGTTACTCTGGGCAATCTATATTTTTGTAGATATTCCTCCATTTCACTTAGGTTATCAAATTTATTGGCATACAGTTGGGCAAAGTAACTCCTGATTATTGCTCTAATTTCCTCTTCATTGGTGGAAAGTTCTCCCTTTTCATTTTTGAGACTAACAATTTGATTTTCCTCTTTCCTTTTTCTAATTAAATTAACTAGAGGTTTATCTATTTTGTTGGTTTTTTCATAAAACCAACTTTTAGTTTTATTTATTAATTCAATAGTTTTTTTTACTTTCAATTTTACTAATCTCTCCTTTTATTTTTAGGATTTC
>JAJPUD010018001.1:0-29823 GCA_023553655.1 Myrmecobius fasciatus
TGCAAGCTGTGGGAGAACAGAAAAACAGAGAGTTATTAGAGTCCTGTTAAAGGAAGCAATATCTCCCAGCCAATCTCATGGCCCTGAATCACAGAATCTCAAAAAGGGAACGTGCCCAATAAATAGTGGTCTAGCTTTTTCTAGAGGACCTGAACTGTGGGGGCCTAGATGGCAAAGATGCTCCAAGGAGGGAAACTGTTTTGTGGATCCCAGATATAATCTATATTCACTTTATTAGCAGGAAATCTTTATCCTTAATGAAATGGTGAAGTAGGAAAAGTATTGGGCTCAGGATTGAAACATGGGTTTAAAACCCAACTGACCCTTGAGAACATAGCCACGAGAACTTAAGCAGGGCCCTTCATGAACTTCTCTACGTTTCCTCATCAATAAAATAGGAATAATAATCCTTCCTACAATAAAGAGTAAATGAGATATAAAAGTGTCTTAGAAACTGTTTGGATATTAGGGATAATTGTTAAGATGTTACTCATGGTCTCTAAGTTAGGTCTGAGGATGAATCAGCTTTGTGGACAGATTTCTCAATGGCTCTTCAAAGGTTGAGGGGGGTGGCTGTTAGGGATGCTTCAGGTACAGGCTAGTCTAATGTGTGGGAACATTCTTATAGGGTTTCCTTCCAAACTCACTCTAGCTTAGAGTCTGTTTTTTGCTACTTAGTACCTGAATGACCTTGCATTTCTCATCTTTAAAATAAGGATATCCTACTAAATGATTCCTGAGGCTCCTTCCAGCTCAAAATCTTTGACCTAGAGTTTATGATGTCTCAGTGGGAGGGATCAGGTCTCCAGAGGAGGAGAGGGGGCATGTAGAGCAGGGGAAGGGAAGTGGAGCAGAAGCCAAGGAAAGAGGCCTTGAGAAGTTACAAATGGACAGAAGAGCTGTGAGTGGTTTGTGAAAGAGAAGAAAAAGCTTTAGATATCCATAGAAGTCTCTGGAGAGAAGGGGCCTTGTCTTCAGTTCCTCTGAGCTGCTTCATCCTCTGCCCATTTGCTACAGGGTACCATGGTTCAGTAAACAGTTAGGGGAGGGATTCATGGCCCACTGAGTCCAGTAGCTTCCCCCAAACTGCTTCTACACCAAAGGGGCTTTTTACAGGCAATTCAAATGACTCTTTGTGAGTAAACCTGGGAAGTTTTGAAACAAGATTATTCCCCGAAATAAGCAAACAGGCGGTTGAGAGTGTAGGGGTTGGGGAAGGAGGGACTGTCCAGTCTCAAAACTAATTGCCTGTTCTTGCTTTGCATGTGTTTTCACCTGCTCTCTTCACTACTGTATTGTGGTATGGTATCAAGGTCTTATCTTATGGCAGGTCAGAAGGTGAGAAAGAGTTCATTACTCAGACCAGGGAGCTGAGGACTCAATTATCTGATGCTTCCCCTTCCCCACTCCCACTGAATCCACCAGACATCAATATACATTCATATATACAAACATACATTCATGCAGATGTACATATACACACACATGCACATGCACTGGTTCCAAAGGAGTTGATCATATGAGCACTGGCAGATAGACATATTCAATCAGCCATGTTGGTCAGCACAGGCCAGGAACCCCAGGGCCTTCTAAGAGAGGGAAGCAGAGTCTCAGGGAAGACTAGATGGGAAATGAAGAAGCCCAATTTCTTATCTTGGTTCTGGGCAATCTAAGCAAGTCATTTTCCTGTTCTGGACCTCAGTTTCTTCAACTGAATAACAAGGTGGTTGGTAATAATATCTGTAAAGTGCTTAGCACAATGCCTGACACATACTAGATGCTTAATAAATGTTTACTTCCCCTCCCTTTCCCTTCTTACTCTAAATCTGTGATCTGATGATCTGAAAAGTCAATCTAAATGACCTTTAGGGTCCCTTCCTACTTGGATTTTCTTTGTTCTGTGTCCTGGGTCTTCTGTGGTTTTGGCTGCTGTTTGTTCATTGCTTTTTTTAAATATAATTTCCAAAATCTGTGCATGACTAACAGAGAGCAGCAATTTATACTCAACTCTCTTGAGTGAACAGTATGAGTTTATAGGGAGGGGGTGATTATTTGCAATATCATCCTTTTAGAGTTACATGCCTTATCAGGAACCTGAAATTTCTTACCCCTTTGTCCCAATAGGATTATGGGATTTAGAGATTGTTTGATCCATCCCCTCATTCTAAATTTAAGAAATTATATTCCCAAAGCTATACACATTGTTGGTAAGTAGGACTTGAGTCCACTTTCCTTTCCACCATCTGATGTTAGTGAAGTCCATTTATTCTTTGTTCATTCATTCATTTCTTCATTTATATCTGCTTCTGCCCTGTGCTACCTAGATTACTCCCTTCTGCTCTCTGGGCCTCGGTTTCTTTATCTGTAAAATGGTGAAAAAAATGTTAGACTACTTGATTGCTGAAGTCCTTTCCTGTTTTAAATCCTGTGATCCTATGACTGTAACCAACATTGTTTAAGTGTCTACATGTTGAAGACATTGTGCTGGATATTGATGATGCACAGATGGGACAAATCCTGTTCTAACAAGTTTGTGATAAAAATGGAGAGGGGATAAAAATATGTCTACAAGTAATTGTGACACAAGGAAGAATGAGATAAGTGTAAGGAAGATGTACAGGTAAGTGCTTTCGTACATGGGAGGAAGGAGAAGTCATATTCAAAAAGGCATCATGGTATATACATACATACATATCTATATATCTATATATATGTATATATATATATAGAGACAGACAGATAGACAGAGACAGAGACAGAGACAGAGAGAGAGCATGCCCCAGCTCTGTCACTTAAGTATGTGACTGTCAAGCAAGTCATAGTATCTCCTAAGACTGCCATGCTCCCATCTGTAAAACGATAGAGGACAAGAGGACATCTAAGGTCCTTTCCGATTCTAGTTCTATGATTCTGTGACTCTTAAAATGAACTATAGAGAGAAGTATTGAAGAAGTGAGGGACTTCTTCAATGGCTCTGAGGATCATTAGGCTTTCACTCATGAGTAAAGGCATGGCAATTGGAGAGGGTAGCACAAGAAGGGGAAATGGTGAGAAATCATTCAGCAGATTTCCTTGGTAGAGAGTTTGATGGGAGCAATGTGATATAAACTTGGAAAACGGTCACTAGGACATAAATTGAGGAGGGTTTTGAATGCCAGTGTCTGGAATTTATACTTTATTTGGTCATCAAAAGAGGGCCACTGAAGGTGTTTGATATATTCCTGTTGGAATAAATGAGGGGAATTTCCTATGAAAAATGGGTTGGGAGTACCTGTAGTCTTCCCTTGCTTCCCCTTCTGCCTCAATCCTTTGAAGTTTCAGGGATACAAAAAGGGATACAGCCTACCATCTGGGATTACTAATTGGCTAATTGGCATTTCTCAATATCAATATCGTGAGTCACATGGAAGAGACTGTTCCCCTTCCTCATAGCCCAGAAAAGAGACAGGAGATTAAAAATAAAGAGATAAAGGATTAGGTATGAAGGGGGAACCAAAGAAAACTCATTACAATGTTCCCTTTTGGGAAGTCCCTCTTCTTTCAGCTCTTCCCCTTCTAAGGCATCCCTCTTCTTCCCTTTCTTCCTCTTCTGGGGAGTCCCGCCTAGCTCATCAAAACCCTGTTATTATTTTCACCTTGGTACTTCTCATCAACAACAATTATTTTCGATCTAGGAGACTCCACTTCTCCTTGCACTTGACCTTCTCTTTTCTCCAGAAGTCCCTGAGCTTGGAGACCTTTTAAACTCTGGAGAGATCACTGGGATTTGGGAAATCCTGATGGCTTCCTAATGAATACCCAGAGTAGAAAGGCAATATGATATAAAAGAAAGGTCATGAGATCTGGACATAGAAGCTCTGGACAGTAATTCTAGATCTGTAATTTTCTGTCTCTACAATCTTGGACAAGTAATTCCCATTCCCTCAGCCTCAATATCTTATTTTTGTAAATTGAAGGGGATTGGACTCAGTGGATTCTGAAGTACCTTCCAGCTGGAAATCTATGATATTAAGATTCTTTGAAGACCCATTCAAATAATATCTTCCTTGAGAAGTCTTCCTTGATCCCTACAGCTAGAAGCCATCTCGCCCTCATCTGATAGATCCAGCTCTGATAATCTATAATTCTAAATATAATGTTCTTGTGTGTGTGTGTGTGTGTGTGTGTGTGTGTGTGTTGTGTCTTCTGCTGCCTCTGACTCAACTCCAAGCACAGTACTAGGCAAATAGGACAAGTTCAGCATTCACAGCCCAGTTCAGAATCTACCTTTAGGTAGTAAAAAGCCTAAGCCTCCTGAGGTTGAGTGAAGCTTGATTGATCTTTGGATCAATTAAAATGCCTAATGATACTATAATAACAATAGCTCCCATTTTTTTGTACTTTAAAGATTTTCAACAGTTACCCTCAGTTAGCAGAAATTAAACCTATTGAAAACTCTTGTTAAAATGCAAATCCTCCTGGAAGGAACCAGGAAGCTGAGAATCTTAACCTCTTGAGGGCAGGAACCATTTCATTTTTTCCTTTCTATAATTCCAACACTCAGCACCTTGTCTGGTTAGGGGAAGATGCCTAATTAGTTTTTGTTGATTGATTAATTGAGTTAGGGGCCATGTTGTTGGTCCTGCATTCTCTAAAAAGACTAATAATATCTGGAGAGTGATGTTTTGACTTTTAAGTGAATTGGATTTAAGTAAGGCAATGCTGTATGGATGGATCATAAACACTTGTGAATGAGTAGTTTGTAAGAGGGTTTCCAAAGAACCCAATGAATAAGAGTCTGGGGTTGGAGCTTGGGGAAATGAGGGAGAGGCCCTTAGGGAGCCAGAAAGTAGGAAATGGAAGGATATAAAGGTAGGAAGTGGGATAGGCATTGAGAACTCTTCCCACCGTGCTGCCCTGGCCAGTCTTCCCCTAGGGTATGCATCATATTTAGAAGGTTGCATTTGGAAAGGACTTTTGAATTTATAGAGCCTCAGAGAACTTGATGGTGACTCACATGTACAATCAGTAACAGACTTCCTGGTCACTCAGGTAACCACTGTCATGCTACATTCCCCCGATCCCCTAGGCCAACTCATAATAAAAAGGCTGCAATTCTGTATTGTTTTTCAGGCTTTCCTTTGGGGTCAGCATGTGCACTGGTCAACTTGGCTGGACCATCACCTTCCTCCTGATACTCCATTGCAGTAAGTGTTCAGCTTAGATGTCAACCTGTCTATTTTGGGGGGGCAGAGGGTAGAGTTGGGAAGAGGGGGATCCTGCCCATCCCTAGTCACTGCTGAAGGAAGAGTGCATAAAAATAATAATAACCCATATTTATATAGTATATTATTTTCTTAACAGTATTTTATTTTTCCAAATACATGTCAAGTGTTTTCGACATTCATTTTTGTAAGATGTTGTCTTGCAAAATTTTCTCCTTCCCTCCTCCCTCCCCAAGACAGCAAGAAATCTGATATAAATTAAATATGTGCAATCCCCATATAGTACTTCAAGGCTTATAAAGCTCTTTATTCACAACAACCCCATGGTGTGGCTCAGGGAGTTCAAGGGATGTGACTAACCATGATTACCCAGATAACCTCAAGATGTAAATATCTTGGCAATAGGAAAACCCTCCAGAAGTCATCTAGTCCATTCCCTTGTCTCCAGAGAGGCCTGACCCTAAACTACCTTCTAAGGTCTCTTCCAGGAAGAGGATTCCCTAATTTGCTTGAGCAGTCCATTCCAATATCTCCTGATAATCCAGAAAATCCTTCCTTTGGTCTGATTTCAGGGTCTCACTTAATAATCCTAAACCCTGGCTGGCCTTGGAATCCACAGGGTTGTTTCCTCTCCTCATTTGATCAACCAGCCATTGCTAGATCCTGCCAGAGCAGAACACTGAAATAGAAAAAAAAATAAATAAGTTTCAGGTCCTTCAGGAACCAAATGAATGGAGAAAAAATGAATAATTACACCAAACAACAGATAGAAATTATTACACATACAGTTGAGTTCATAATGTCACATCTGAAAGGGACTTTAGAACACAGGACACAGGCCATTAAAACAGACTGTAGAACTTAGAAAGGACTTTAGAATAGAAAATATCAAATTTGGAAAGGAACTATAGAATATAAAATATCAGGCTTAGAATGAACCCTAGAACATGGAATATTAGAGTTCAAAGAGATCTCAAAATGTGGAATACAGAAATTTAGAGTGGGAAGAATATTGGGCTCTAGTTAAGAGAATCTTAGAGAGAATCTATTCCAGGAACCTTATTTTACAGATGGGTAAAAATGAGGTCTGCAGAGGGGAAGTTCCTTGCACAAGGTCATACAGAAAGTTAATGGCAGGGCTAGAGTTAGAACACAAATCTCCTGACTCCCAGTTCAGTGTATTTTGTTTTGTTTTACAATGTTTTACATTTCCCCAATTAGTAGACTCTCTAAATGCTAACTGAGCAAACAAACAAATAAAAAAGGAACCTGGAATTAGTGGAATGATATAAATGTGGAGAGGTGGTGGGAGGGTGGGGGATAGGTAACATGCTTTGTGCATGGGACATTCCAGAAGATCATGACAAATGTGAAAGCCTGTAGGCGTCCTTGGAGCTAGTCTATCACACGTAAGGGTGATTGAGCTATAGCAGAGGAAGGAACTGCAGAAGGGACTAATTTCTCTGCCTGTAACTGACTCTGTGACATTTTATACTATTTTTTTTTCAAAGACTCAGGGACACAAATAGCCTGAGCAGGAAACAGATGTCTCATTCTTCTTATTTTCCTTTTCTAAGTAGACAGCCTCGCCCCAAGAAGACCAGGCTGCTGCTTGCCCATCCACCTTCTTGTTCCTCCTCTTGTGTCAGAGAGTCATTTTGTCAGTCGTGTCTACCTCGAGGCTTTTCCAGGCATTTGCCATTCCTTCACCAGCTCATTTTACAAATGAGGAAACTGAGGAAATAGGGTTAAGTGATATGTCCAGGATCACACAGCTAGTAAATATCTGAGGCCAAATTAGAATTCAGGAAGATGAGTCTTCCTGACTCCAAGCATGGACACTTTATCTACTGTGCTATTCAGCTGCCCCTACTATGTACTAGGTCCTTTGGTGAGTGCTTTCAAATATGCCATGGAGAGCATTCCTGCTAAGGTGAGTTAAACTAGATGATCCCTGAGGTCCCTTCCATCTGTGACGTGTCCATGATGACAAGGAGGTAAATGTTTTGGAAAAGGCTTTATGCACACATCTGCAGAATGAGTTCAGAGCAAGGAGAAGGACTCTGTGGGGTGGCTTTAGTTAGGGGGAAATTGATAAGGTAAATGACTCATGAACTAATCCTTGAAGGATGACAGGTAGGCATTGGAAAGACTTTCAGATAGGACATCCACACAAAATCATGAGAATGAGAAGCATAGTATGTCTGAGGTCGAGAGAGAAACTTGACACCCTGGAAGATGTAGGAGTTGTGAGAAACAAGACTGAATGAAATCATAGATTGCTAGTGCTGGAAGGGACCTTAGAGATCATGCAATCTAAACCACTTCATTTTACATGTGGAGAAACAATTTACATATTGGGGAAGTGGCTTGCCCAAATTCACCCATTGAGTCAGGGGTGGAACTGAGGTGAGTTAGAACCCAGTGGGCGTCTTCACTTCCAGTTCCTTGCTTTCTACTTGTGGCATCAAACACAAATGAAAAATCCATACATAGGATTCCTGCAGACTTCATATTGACTTAGTTTTTAAAATGTAATATTATCTATGTTTTATTACATTTTAATTTATTTTGTTAAATATTTCCCAACTACATTTTAATCTGGTTCTGACAACACTGAGGAGCCAGCACCACAGTTGACATATGCTGCCTTGAGGTAGATTTGGGTGAGATTGTAGAAGACTTAATGGCAGGACAAGAAGTTTGAATTTAATTCGGTAGGCAGGGGAGAACTTGAGAGGGCAGAAGAATGATGACAGATGTGCTTTAGGGAGATAACTGGCTTCACTGTGTAAGAGAAATTGCAGAGGGGAATTAGGGAGACAGAGAAACAAATGCCAAGAGAATATTCTTTCCTTAGAAGTCATCATGGCTTTCATAAGATGGAAGAGGCAGTGGGATGAATTTGTTGGAACCATTCACATGGTCCTGTAACTAAATATAGAAATGGGGTAAATGAGAATGGAGTTCAGCAATTAATTGGATGGATGTCAGGGAGGAGGAAGGAAGATTCTTCAACACCCTCATTTTATAAGAAAAGAAATGGACGTTTGGGAAGGTCCAGTGACCCACCCCATGTAATCCTTTTTGTAAATGGCAGATCCAAGATTCAAACCCAATTCTTCTGACTACTAAGTAGCATCTTTTCCTATTAGACTGAGTTGCCTTCTGGTTCTGAGTCTGGGTGAGAGGGAAGATGATAGTATCATCAAGAGGAGTAGGGAACATTTAGAGAATAAACTCAGCCTATCATTCAATGCCTTCTGTCATCTGGCTTCTACCTGTCTTTATTCCTCACTGCTTTCCCATTATGGACACTTTGCTTCATACTGCGCTTTCTACTGTCCATCTATACCTAGGTAGTTTCTTCTACCTGGAAGACCCTGGGTCTTCAAACTATTAAGTATACAGAAAAATCTCTTAGCTGGAGGACAGAAAATACTGATTCTTCTTCTGCCTCTGCTGGCAACCTTATCTTGGATAAGTTGTTCTTCCATTAACATGGTTGCCTTTGATATATTGGAAAACTTTTTAAGAATATGACTCTGATTAATCTCAATAAAATCCAAAAAACAAGAAAGAAGGGATGAAAAGGGATGAATGACAAGGAAGGCATGAAAAATAATGATGTGCCATAATTGACATATATGGAAGGGAGAGTATAGTGGGAAGGACATTGGCCTTGAAATCAAGAGATTTGGATTTGAATCCTGGCTCCATCCCTTGGTCTATATATGACTCTGAATGAGTCATCTTCCCCTCACTAGGCCTCATTTCCCCAAGTGGAAAATGAAGAAGATGGATTGAGATGATCTGTAAATATCCTTTTAGCTTTACACTCTATGTTTCAATAGTATTTTGTACTTTTTAAAGGGCAGCCATCGCAACAAGTTTGAGAGATGAGTAGTACAAATATCTTTGTCTACATTCTATAGATTAGGAAACAATTTTGGAGAAGTAAGGCAATCTTTTTAAAGATAATATAGCTATTAAGTGGCAAGATTAGGATTCAAACTTAAATATTCTAATATTCAGCCCAGTGCTCTTTCCACTTCAATAGTCAGGGGCTTATGATGATCATGATGCAGGAGGGAGGAGATTTCTGGAAGGACCAGGGGGATAAGGAAGGGAGGAATAGCATTTAGAGAAGCTGGAGGTTCAGAGAGAATTCTAAATGGAGGGGCCAAGCTAAAGCACTAATTAGAAAATCATTTGGGGCAACTAAATGGAACAGTGGTCCTGGTGTCAAGAGAACCCAAGTTCAAATACAACCTCAAATATTTAACACTTACTAGCTGTGTGATCCTGAGCAAGCCATTCAATCCCAATTGCCCTTCAAAAAAATCAAATCAAAAACACACCAAAGAAAGGAGAGAGATGAGGAGATAGGAAAAGAGAGAGATCTCTGAGGTGGGATTGGGCAGGGAAAAAGGTCACATTCATAGGCAGGATTCAGACCTCTGTAAAGGACTGAGGTCTTAATAAGATCAATTAGAGAATTCTTGTGTTCAGATGTCAGGGGTGGGATGTATTATATCACTAAGTCATATCAATTTGAAGAGAGTCACCCACCTGACTTGAGGGTGAAGAGTTTGACCTTGGGGCTTAGTCAGGACAGGACCCTGATTTTTCAGGAATGAATAGAAATAGAGTTCAGTTTAGATTTAGGGAGAGAGTCTAGGAGGGAACTAGCAAATTGCATGATGACTTCAGAATTACGGCTTCTGACTTGGAAAGTATGGGACAGACAACAGGAACCAGTTGAAAAGGAGTACTTTCAATCTGGGCCAAGTTCACTTCAGGACTACTTGTCACTTACTTCAGTTATATGAAGCATTCCTTCCCCCAAATTATCTCATTCCTTAGAAAATCTGGCTGTGCATCCTAACTTCCTAAGGAAGTGAAACCTTGGAAGCACAGATTTCAAAGAATCTCAGAGCTGGGAAGGACAATAGGAAGCAAAATGTTCAAGGTCAGATAATCCAGTGGCCTTTTTTGACAAGTGAGGAAATCGAGGCTCACTCAAGGTCACTCAAATCTATAAATAGCAACCCTGTTTTCAAATCTAAGACTTCTGTTGCTAACTCCAGTGGAAAGGATGGGGAAAATCCTCCAGTCCCTGGGGAAGAAAAAATGGGGGAAATCATGATTGTAGGACTAGCCTGGCTATGAATAGTCCTCTTTTTATCTCATTCCTCAAAGGATCCAAGGGGAAGTTTAGGTTGATCTAGCTTCTTTCTAAAGGCCACTCTGAGGAGTTGCACTATTTTGTCACATACATAGAAATACAGGATGTCAGGTCTATCCCTTCAGTCTCAGCCTCAAATTCCTAGCAGCAGAATGGTGGGTCAAAGTGCTTCTATAGGGAATAATAAGATTATAAGAGAGTTGAAATGTCTCTAGTTTGAGGATGGAGAGAGGACGAGGGGCTAGTGAAAGAGAAAGCAAGTAGAAAAACCAAGAAGGAGCAAATTAGAGAGATTGCCCAGTGAATGGCAAAGCAAGAACACAACCTATTTTAGATGGAGGATCCTGCTGGTCCAATAGAAAAGGAAAATTAGCCCATTCTGGGACTTGAAGAATTACCAATTAGCTTTGGCGAAGTACTTGTACTCTCTCAGACAAAGTTGCCAACTGTATAAAATGAGAGTTATATTATGATGGTCGTTCAAGTTGCTTTCAACTCTGGAATTCTATGTTCACTATGCTAAGTTCCTTTCCAGCTTCAACATTCCATATTATAAGGCCTCTTTCAACTCAAAGTCTATGTATCCTAAGATCATTAAGTTCAAGTGTTCTAAGTTCTAATTTCTAATGTTCCTTCCAGCTCCAGTATACTAAAATTCTAGTCCAGGTCCTATATTTCATTTTGATCCATGAAAGCCAGAAAGCTGAAACTATTAGAAATCAGTGCATTTCTACTTCTATCTTAACCATTCCCTACTACGTAAGCCCCCAATGATGCTTCCAAGCTCTATCTTTAGAGGAACCCACACAGGAAGGTCTGCTCAGAAGATCTAGGCTGCTTCCTGCCACCTTAGACTATTACTCTTCTCTCCTTGGGGGTTCTTAGGAACAGGAAGCTGGGGCTTGAGGAATCAGTTAGTCCCTATCCCAATTCACAAGGGAGACTTGAGCTGGAATCTCCATGACAACATTCTTCTCTCTCCTCCCTCTTCTAGTATCTGGCTACCAGGACCTCACCTGCTATACAGACTATATCAAGAACCTGACATGCATCCTACAAGTGGATCCTGGCCATGAAGAAACCTCCCCTGACCTCACCATTAAGTGGTAAAAGTGCCAAGGATAGATGGGAAAGGAGATGGAGTTGGGGGTGAAGGAGAGGGGAGATGAGAGGAGAGAAGAAGAAAAAAGAGGAGAGGGAAGGAGATAGGAAGGGACACCAGGATTTGACCCTCATTTTAACGCAACCAAAGATAACAGCTTTCCTGGCTGCCATGGTATACTATTGGCTTATCTTGAGCTTAAAATATCCTAAGATTATCAGTTTTTTTTTAAGATAAATTATTCTATCTAGCCATACCACATAAAATTTTTAGAGCTTTACAGATATTCTTGTTCCAAATGGCATTTTCTATAGGAAACTGTGGCCTGGGAGTTGAAGAGATTTTTCTAAAGTCAAACCCAAATCTTCTGCCTCCAGATCTGGTATTCTTTTTGGTATACCATGCCAGCTCCATGATGGTCTGAAAGTCATGCCATATGAGGCACAATTACACACCTGGAGAAGTAGGGAGTATAGGATGGCATTTGGCTTAATAGCAGTGTTCAAATATCCAAAGGGTCATCATGTATTAAAAGGATTAGGTGCTAGTTCTTCCCTGTAGAATTAAGGAGACTTTACAGGGAAGAAGATCAGCATAAGGAAGACTTTTCCCTAATTGGCATTGCCAATTAAAGGAAAGGGCTGCTTAAGGAGGTCATAAGTTCCCAGACTTTGATGACTTTCCAGGAGATGCTCCATGTTGGGATTCCTGCTTTAGGTAGAGGGTGGGTTATATGAGCCCTTTAAGAGTTCTTCCAAGAGTGACTTTATGATCCTAAAACATATCATACTTAAATTATAAGTTATAGATTAAGAGATGATTGGAATTATGTTGTTGTTGTTGTTGAAGGAATGATGTCTACGAGGAACTGGAAGAATTTGCTAACTCCTGTAGCTTCACCCAATCTACTTATAACCACACCCATATGCAGTATACATGCCAAATGGATATGTATAAACTGATGTCAGATGATGAATTCAATGTCACCATTACAGACAAGCTAAGCAACAGCTCCAGGGAGGGCAGACAATTCATCCTGTCTCAGAGCAGTGAGTACCAAAGGCGAAAACAGTGACATCTTTTTTCACTCTCTTTCCCTCTATTATCTCCTTTACTATTGCCTTAACTGTTTTCCACTTCCCAGAAATCTTCCCTCCTCCCTCCACTTCCCAATTATTGCCATGTCTTTCCTGGATGATGCAGTATTTACTAAATCTATCCCATTCCTGATTTCCTAACAATACTGACCTGCTTTCTGTCCATTTGAGACTTTGATATCCAGCTAATCCCAAAACATCAATCAATATTACTAGAAATAATAACATTTATATATCCTACTGTTTGTAAAGCAAGCGTCCATTCTGTTGATTTTCAGAAAAATGCTGTGAATTAGTTAATATAGGTTTTTTCCTCCTTGTTTTATTTTACTTATTTATATTTTGCTGAGGCAACTGTAGTTAAGTAACTTGCCCAAGGTCACACAGCTAGGAAGTGTTAAGTGTCTGAGACCAAATTTGGACTCAGGTCCTCCTGACTTCAGGGCTGGTGCTCTATCCACTGCACCACCTAGCTGCCCCTTCTCCTTGTTTTACAGAGGAAGAAACCAAGTCTCAGACTTAAGTGACTTGATCAAGATCACATGGCTAGTAGATGGTACAATCAAGACTCCCATATATATCTTCTGCTGTTTACTAGATATAAGATTTTGAACAAGTCACTTTACTTCTGTACCTCATCAATCAAATGAGAATAGGAATATTTGTGTTAACTACTTCATAAGGTTGCTCAGATGATAGAACTTCATTCAAAATTTACTAGCTGTATGCATCTGGACAAGTCATTTAACCTATCTGCCTCAGTTTCCTCAACTGTAAAATAAAGATAATAGCATGTAGCTCCAGCATTATTATGAGGATCAAATGAGGTAATATTTGTAAAGCACCCAGCATGATCTCTGGTGCATAATAAGGATTGTTAGCTTCCCCCTTACCCCTCAAATGATCATAGATTTAGAACTGGAAAGAACCTTAGGGACCATGTACCTAATCTAATTCCTTCATTTTACAAACAGGAAACTGAGACTTTGATAAATGGCTAGTCCTAAGTAATATAGGTAGAAAGTGGCACAGTCAGGATTTAAAACCAAATCCAATGCCCCTTCTGTGAGATTTTGTCAGTAAAATGAGAGGTAGCCTATAGCCTAGCTCTACTTTATTTCATAAACTCTCTATAAATTGTAGATTGTCCAGAAAAGGGCAACCAGGATGATGAAGAACATGTAAAGATCAATTGGATCTGGAAGTATTTAGCATAAACAAGAAAAACTGTCTTCATATGTTTGAAAGGCTCTCAAATAGAAGACAGATTTATTCTTCCCAGCCCATGGATAGAGGGAGAAAAGGCTGGAGGAAGAACTAAGAAATAAGGAGAAAGACGACTCTTTCAAATACATTGAGTGCTCTGATTAGAAGGATGTAATGAAAAGAACCTCAATTTGGCATCAGAGAACCGAGGTTCAAATTCTTCCAGTGTCTTAATATGTACTACTTGTGTAGTCACACAGTTTCTTTATCTCTGAGATGTATTCCAATTCTCTAAATCTAAGAGTCCTAGAGACCTCTTTTCTTTGCAAGGAAATCTGCATTTGAACCAGGGTTTGTTGGAGATAAATAACTTTATTCTAAGTGCTCTTAGTCTGTAATCTATAGAGTAAGTAAATAGATTTCCAGGGGTTCATGAACTTGGATAAGAAAAAAAAAACTTTATCTGTATTAACCTCTAACTGAAATTTATCATTCCAACAAATTATTTAAAGATGTTATCATGAGAACAGGACCATAGGCTTCACCAGACTCTCACATGGATCCATAAAGATTGGGAATCCAAAGAGAGGTCTAGAAATCCTTATCCTGCCATGAAGTAGTTGAGTGACTTATGACAAGACTTTTCCCCAACTTGAGACCTCAGTTTCCTCCTCTGTAAAAAGGAGGAATTGGCCTAGATAATTTCTAAGGTTCCTTCTAGCTCTACTCTCTACATTATATTCTAAAGTCCCTTCTACATTTATTATTATTATTTATTTATTTGCTTATTTGTTTAATGATTTGTTCTTTCTTAATTTTTATCTAATCTATTATTTTCATTATCTATTTATTCTTTATGTTTCAAAACTCCTTCCTTCTCTGTTCTAAGATTTAAAAGGTAAAGATAAAGAAAATTTACTAGATTTGATAACCTGGGTTTCTTTTCGTGCTTTTCTATTCATTTGTTCTTTAAATGACAAAGCCTTCACTGTGTGCAGAACACTGTGCTAGGCACTGAGGGAGTTATACAAAGTCTCAACTTTGTACATATAGTTGTTGCCCTCATCTCTAATAGGAATATAAGGAAAAAAGAGACAACTAGGCTACAATATTACAAGTTCTTTAGAGAATTATAACAAAGTACTTTGAAGATTTGGAGTGGGAAGGTTATTACTGTCAAGGGACTATTTGAACATAGCTCAGAAGAGGAAGTTTTTTTATTGGGATTTAGAAGATAATTAGGAATTCATCAAGTGAGTAGGAAAAAGGACGATATTCCTGGCTTAAAGAACAGCATGAAGGCATGGCAATGCAAAAACACATGGCATGTATAAGTAGCACATTGGATAGAGTGCTGGGCCCAGAATCAGCAAGGTCTGAATTCAAATTCAGCCCCAAACTTTCTAGCTGTGTGATCTTGGGCAAGAAATTTAACCTCTGTTTGTGACAGTTTCCTCAACTATAAAACAGGAATTAAAAACAGCATTTATCTCATAGGGTTTTTGTGAGAATCAAATGAGATAATATTTATAAAAAGTACTTACTTAGCATAGTCCTGGTCCATTGTAGGTACTACATAAAGCTTATTCCCATTCCCTTCCCCATTATTCAGAAAGCTGCAAGTTACCCAGTATATTTGTGGTCTATATATATGGAAGGGAGTAAACTGAGATATTCTTAAAAAGTAGTAAGGGACCAGGTTACTATGCCTGGCAAAGAAATGTGACTTTTATTCAGGACACAGTGGGAGCTACTGAAGATTTTTGAGAAGAGGAACACAGCCAATTTTGTGCATCAAAAGGATTAGTCTGGCAGCAATATGGGAGACAGCTAGGGTGTTATGCAAAGAATCCTGGATTTGAAGTTGGAGGACCGGGTTTGAATGGGACCTAATTTGAGGAATTCCTTTCCCTTCTCTAGATCTTCATTTTCTCTTCTGCAAAATTGAAGGTGCTTGGTCTAGATGATCTCTGAAGTCTCTTGTAGCTCTCAGTCTTGACCCTGTTTCCTTGTCTGAAAATTTATCAGTTACACTGGAAAACCCATCTTACATAGAAAGCACTATGAAAACATAAACTAAGAAACAGGAAAAGGTCCCTTCATTATTGGACCCTATTTTTTGCCTGGCCCAACCCTCACCACAGACATTCCCCTGCTGTCCCATGTCAGCATTTGGGGGCTGAGGACAGTGTCCAGAGAGAGGGAGAACAGCAACATTTCAGCTTCTCCTCAGGGTGAAAGACTCAGAGAGGCAAAGGAAGTGCCAGCCCCATAGGAGTCTGCTTTACTTTTTTTTTTTTTAGTCTAGGCCTCTGATCTGGGCTTGTGGTTTTAAAGTTTCTGAATCCTGTTTCTTTTCTTTTCTTTCTTTTTTTCTCTCCTCATTCTTCCCATTCTGTGACCCCCCCACCCCCATCTTTTACCAAAATCATGGGTAAGGAGGAAGAGACCAAAGAGTCCAGAACCAGAAATTATTTGTAGCATGCTGAAAGCCCCAGCTCCTTCTGTTCTTGGGCTCACAAAAATAAAGCAGATTTGTGTTATCGTAATGACTGGTGACCAAAGCCAATTTATGAATATCTGGGTGTAGTTTTCTTATATTTCAAAAGATTTGTGATTTTCAGATATAGGGATGAATATTGTCAAGGAATGGAAATGGAAAAACAAAGAGTGTTGCAAGAAATAGTCTGTGAATTGTCTAATTTGATGGAGGCATACCATATATTGGATAGATTATGAAAACAAATAATATGAGATAATGTTGAAAGGTATTGATTTCAAGCATCCATACCTTCAAATCTATGATATAATAGTCCAAGTCCTTCCTTGGATAAATTCTCTGGGGTTCAATTTCCTCACTGGTATATGAAGGTATTAGTTTAGAAAATCTCTAAGTCTCTTTCCAGTTCCAATGTTTTATGTTCTAATACAATAGTTCTTAAACATTTGGACTCTTTTACACTCTTAAAAATTACTGGAGATCCCAAAGAATTTTTGTTTTCATAGGTGATATCTATTGATATTTACCATATTAGAAATTAAAACTAATAAATTTTATATTTGCTTATTTAAAAATAACAAACCCATTAAAGTTAACATAAATAACATGCTTTATGAAGGATAGCTCTATTTTCTAAAATGAAATCGTTGAGGATAGCATTTTTCTTACATATTTTCACAAATCATTTTAACGTCTAACTTAATAGGACAATTGGATTCTCGTTACTGCTTCTGCATTCAATCTGTTGCTCTGCATTATTTTGGTTGAAGTATATGAGGAAAATCTCACCTCACAAAGAAATGTAGTTGGAAAAGGGAGCAATGTTTTAAGAGGCAAACAACATCTTAATAACTGATCATGCATTAAGTCATAAAAAGGTCTTGGGGATACTCAGAGATCCGTGGACCATACTTAGAGAATTACTATTCTAGCATTCTATTTTCTGAGGTCTTTTCCAATGCTAACATTCTGGTTGTTAAGTTCTAAGATCCTTTCTATCTCTAACATTTTACTGTAGCCCCTAGAGCATTTTCTTTCACACAGATATTCCATTTTCCCCCTATTTAGGGCATTTTGAGGATCGATACCACTCAAAACCATAGCTTGTGAGCCCTATCGGTGTGTTTTATTTTACCAACCAGCCAGAAGATACATTAGTGCAGCTAAAAGATATCAATTCAAGCAACATAGACAATAAAGTGATAAAAAGAGATTGCATGAATGTACCCATTTGGGTGTACTCTCTTACAGATTACTATACTGCTAGTGAGCTAGGGCACACACACACACACACACACACGGAAAACCTGAGAGGGTTTAAAGAGTAGCCCTAGAGGGAACATATTGATAAAAGAACGGACGAAGAAACACATACTCAGAACTATTCAGCAAAAACATACTTGGAAGAGACACAAATAGGAGCACTGCAATTCTGGCATTTGACACCATAGGACTAATGATGTGCTTTGATGATGACTTCACTTAGCTCTCTGTAGTGTCACTGTGATAATTTTGTGGGTGCTACTGATTATGCCAACTCTAGCATTTTTTCTGTTGGCTGCTGTTTGGTGTCTGCATTAGGCACATGGTTATTAAGTTCTTTTGTGCTATCAATTTCTGAGCTTCATCTGAAAAAAACATTTCATGACTATCTCAGCTCCCATAAGGTAGAATGCAGTGACAAGCAACCTTTTACCTGAATTAGACAGCCTAAGATCTCTAGCCAGGACTATGAGTCACCACACCCAAACCAAGACTCTCAGGCTAAGATTAAGTCTTTTCTTTTTATTCTTTGTGTTTGAGGATTAATTTCTCTATCATCCTAAAACAATTTAATCTGATAAAATTAGACATTTCTTGTAATTCCTATTTATCTCCTTTATGGAGGATCTTGTTCTCCCAAAATCCATTTCAGGGGATTTGCTCAACAGGCATTTGTAGAAACTAGGTTACATAGTGCAGTTAATAACGTTCTCCAAATCCTTGCTGACTCAGCATGAAAATAAATTGGGGCTAAAATAGAAGATAAGAAAGGGAGATCAAAGTCATTGACTTCTAACCTCAGAACTGTAAGGATGGTCAATCAGTCAATGAACATTTATTAATTTATTAATATTTGGTACTTGTCTACTGTGTGCTAGACAGGCTGCTTAGTACTGAAAGAGTCTTTAGAGATCACTTTGTCCAATCCCCTCATTTTTCACAAGAGAAAACTGAAACAAAAAAGGTTAAGGTGATTTACAAAAAAAAAAAAAAATACTAATCCCACAAATATTCGTTGAGGATATCCCTTCAGTTCATTCTTCTGCTTGGTATTTAAAAGTCATTCAGAATCTGATATCCATTCATCTTTCCAGGCTGAATACACATCCCAGCTGGTCTAGCCAAACTTAGTGTTCCTCAAATGTGGTGTTCCATCTTCTGCTCCCATGCATATATGTTGTGGCTCCCTCTTCACTATTCAGATCTCTAGTTCCTTTCAAAGTTTAACTCAAGTGCTTCCTTCTATAAGAAGTCTTTCCAGATTTCTCCAGTTGCATTCTCTCCCCCACACCTCCCTGAAATTACTTTGCATTTATTTTAGGGGTATTTTGTAAATACTTTTATGTATATGTTTTTTGTTCCTGGTAGAAAATAACCTCCTTAAAGGCCGGGACCGGGTGTTGCTTTTTGTATTTCTGTTGCTACTACCAACCTATCATAGTATCTGGCACATGTTGAATTGAATTGAACTTTCTTAAATGTTTTCCATCTATGAATATACCTTTCTCTCTTCCCAGTTAAGCCAGCTCCCCCTTTTAATGTGACAGTGACCTATTCTGGAGACTACAACATTTCCTGGAAAACTCCCTATGAAGATGCTTTATACTACGCATTACAGGACAAGCTACAGTATCAGCTACGCTACAAAAAAAAACAAGACTCCTGGATGGTAAGAAATCTTTCAAAAAGATTGGTGATTGTTTTGTCACAGAATAAAATATCAAATCTAGCCTTAAGATTCAATGCATTTCAACATACATTTATTAAGTACCGAACTAATTTCTGGGGACATAAAGACAACAGTGAAATCGCTACTACCCTCAAGGAAAGTGCATTCTACTGGGATGTCTCATGTGAACACAAATAAGTCAACACAAGATAATTTGAGGAGTGAGAAGGTACTAACAATTGGAAGAATCAAGAAAGGCTTTGAATAGGTGGGGACATCCGCCATGAGACTTGAGGGACGCTAAGGATTCTGAGAGGCAAATACGAGGAGGGAATTCACTCCAGCCTCTGTCAAAACATCAGGTTTGAAGATGGAATGTTAAATTTGGGGATCAGTTACTGAGTCAATTTAACTGGAATGCAAGGGCAATGTATGAAGGAAAGTACGATGAAAGTCTGGAAGGATAGGTGGGAACCCTATTGGGGAGGACTTTAAATGAGAATGAGGAGATGATATTGATTCTAGAGGCAATGGGTATCCATAAAGAATTTTTTAGGAATTAAGCAATTAGAAAGGATTAATTAAGTGCTTTAAGAAGGTAAAAAGAACTATTTTGTAAGGAAGTGGAGAATTCCAGGAAACTTAATTTACTCTGGAAGATTATTAGCTTGTTCTGACATTTGATTACACCTTCTGAAGATGTTCTTCAATGATGAGCCCCAGTCTTCTGGGGATGGTAGGTGGGTACAGCATATATGAAAGTGACTTACATGAAATGTCATGGCAGTAGCAGTATTGGGACTAGAACGCAGAAATCCAACTCCAGCTTAGAATTCTTTCTTTAAGACAGTAAAGGAAAGGACCTTGTTCATGGCTTCTAGTCTTCAAGACCTGCCTAGAGCAACTCTAAAAAGTTAAGTGACTTGCTCAGGATCATTTAGCCAATAGTTATAAGAGCTGGGAGGACTTCAACCTAGATCATCCTGGTTTGGAGGTCAATGTCCTATTTACTATATTATACCACTTCTAAATGTGAAGGAAAAAGGATATAAACAGCTATGAAAACCTGCATGCACTCTGCCCTCAGAGATCTTCAGAGGTAAGCTAGGTGTGTTTCAATATGGGCAGTACATTTTTCAGGGAAGGGGATTGATTGAATGAGCTTTTGGGATCTATTTCAGCCTTATAACTCCACTTGCATGTTTTGGCAGACTCAGATGACCAAATTCATCTTACAAGATGAAAAGTCAGTGTTACTCTTGTCTGCTGAATTCCAAAAGGGCTCAGAATATGAAATACAAGTTCGAGCACAACCATACTTTCTCTACAGTGGGGTCTGGAGTGAGTGGAGTGCTTCTACCTCCTTCAGGACCCAATCAGTGGGTGAGTATGAAGCCATTGTATCTCTTCTTCCCTGGCCAGGAACACCATCTTCTGGACCATTACCCTGACTTTAGGCTTGCTGGGTCAAATTTTATGAGTTTAAAAACCTCGAGAATCTTTAAATATGCTTCTAACTATTTGGATCCCAGTCTATGCAGCTGATCAGGCTTCTAGGTAGTCAGTCAATCTGTCAATTGGGCTGCCCAGGCAGCCAGCAACTAACTCAACCAATAAGTCAGTCATTTCAACAGTGTTAGCTATTCAGTCAGTCATTTTATCAGTCAGACAACTAGCTAGTTCCTAAGTTAACTTCACTCACACAGCCAGCCAAACACTCAATTAGTTATTCACTGTCAGTCAATTAGCCATCAACTGATTGATTAATCAGTCCAATACTCTGTCTTTTCAGTCAACCAGGAAGCTTATGAAAGAATGAGTAAGTAAGCTGTGAAATTAGTCAAGAACATTTTCCTAAAGTGAGTAGATGCCTATCAATCAAGGAATGACTGAATAAGTTATGGTATATGAAAGTAATGGAATATTATTGTTTTATTAAAAAAGATGAACAAGCTGATTTTAGAAAGGCCTGGAAAGATTTACATGAACTGATGCTGAGCAAAACAAGTAGAATCAGGAATACAGTATACACAATAACAGCAAGATTGTGTGATTGATCAACTATAAAAGACTAGGTTCTTCTCAGCAGTACAGTGATTCAAGGCAATCCCAATAAATTTTGGACAGAAAATACTGTCTGTATCCAGAGAGAGAACTATGGAGATTGAATGTAAATCAGCACACACTATATTTACTTTTTTTCTTTTTCTTCCATTTTTTTTCTCTCATGGTTTTTCTCTCCCAACAAGATTCATAAAGAAACATATATTTTAAAATTAATATACATATATAATCAGAAAAAAGAAAACAATAAAAAAAAGTAAAAAGAAAAAAAGAACATTTTCCTAGTCCTGACTGGACTGAAATCAGGAATAGAGATCATGGGCTAGCAAGGGAATGATGATATTATAGGCTAACTGAGAGGATCCCTGGGTAATAAAATACCTCTGTTCCCATTCCTCCCTTCTCTTATTTTCCATCCCCATTCCTTTTCCTTATCATTCCTCTTGTCCAAACTTCTCCCCATTCCTCTATACCATCTTTCCCTAGTTCAGGGGAAAACCTTGAATTCTGATCCATTTTACTTTATTCCCCATGAAGAAGAAGAGAAAACAGAATGGTCCTCTTGGATATTTCCCATCTCATTTCTTATGGCTATATTTGCTTCTCTGGCTGGATGGAAACTTACACAGAGGTAAGAAAGCCAGGGTCCCTTGGAACAATGGGAGTGGTGGTGGGGGACAGGAGCTGGAGCGGGGGAAGAGCCAGCATAGACCAACCAATTAATTAGTAAATCAATAAGCATTTATTAAAGACCTACTATGCCAGGCATTGTTAGACTCTGGGGTCACAAATGTCAATGAAACGATCCCTACTTACAAGAAGTTTTTATTTGGATGGGGGAGACAAGGACATTAGATAAGTATACACAGAATGAATACAAGTAAGTAGAAACAAGATACTCTGGGAGGGAAAGAACTAGAAGTTGGAGGTATCAGGAAAGGTTTACTGGGGAAGGGAATGTTTGAACTGCTTCTTTTTTTTTTTTTTTTTCCTGAGGCAATTGAGGTCAAGTAACTTGCCCAGGGTCACACAGCTAGGGAATGTTAAGTGTCTGAGACCAGATTTGAACTCGGGTCCTCCTGACTTCAAGGCTGGTGCTCTATCCACTGCGCCACCTAGTTGCCCCTGTTTGAACTGCTTCTTGAAAGAAGAGGGATTCTATGAGGTCGAGATGAGGGCATTCACGTCAGGAATATGGTAGAATCAATGAAAAGGCCTGGAAATGATGGGTAGCGTGTGTGAAAAGCACAAAGAAGGCCAATTTGGCTGGATTGCAGAGCTCATGCTAAAGAATAATGGCCAGTGAGACCAGAAAATTGGCTGGGGCAATGTCATGAAGGGCATTAAAAGATAAATAAAAGAAATTAAATGTTATTGTAGAGGCAGTAGGGAGCTTTTGAGCAGAGAGAATGGCAAGGTCAGGTCTGTTTTTTTTTTTTTTCTGAGGCAATTGAGGTTAAGTAACTTGCCCAGGGTCACACAGCTAGGAAGTGTTAAGTGTCTGAGACCAGATTTGAAGTCAGGTCCTGACTTCAGGGCTGGTGCCCTATCCACTGCACCACCTAGCTGCCCCGGTCAGGTCTGTTCTTAAGGAAAATCCCTTTAGATGATGGATTGAAGGAGGAAGAAGCTAAGAGGGAAGTCAATCAGAAAGAAGGCTGTTGTACTAGGTGAGAGGGGATGGGAGCCTGAACTTAGGTGGTAGTTGAGTGAGTAGAGAGAGGGAAGGAGTCAGATGTGAGAGGTGTTATAGTAATATTAAGCACCAAGATTTGGCAACTGAAGGGAAATTTTGAGGGAGAGAAAGTGAAAAGTTGAGCATAATACCAAGGTTATGAACTTGGAAAGTTGGAAGCAGGGTGGGAAGAATTTTGGTTGGAAGAGGGGATGGTTTGGAGGTAAAGATGAGCACATTGACTTGAGATAGCTCCAAGACTTTCAGTTTGAAATGTCTTGTAGGAAACAGTGGAATACATAGACTATTTGAGATGAAGGAGCCTTAAAGAGAATTTAGTAAAAATGGTAACAGAGAATGGAACATCTGTACCAAAAACACTTTTATTCATTCAAATAGAATTTATTAAGTGAGAACCTACTATGTGCTTGGCACTGTGAAAGGTGCTGGGATACAATGAATATTAACAATCCTTTCCCTTTCATAACTTACATGAGAGGAGGGGAGGTTTGAGTAAATAGGAATAAGTGCAGGTTGGCCACAGAAAAAGAAATATAAATAGATGCAAAATAAAAATAAAGGAATTGGGGAAGAGAATGACACCAGCAACAAAGGGGTCCAGGAGAGGCTTTTGGTAGGAGGCAGGTTCTTGTGTTGAACTTTGAAGGAAGCTAGGGATTCAGATGCAGAATTGGGGCAGGAGTATATTCAAAAACTTTGCACAAAGCAGACACAATAAATATTTGTTGGTATTGAATTGAAAAGGGCATGAGGTGGGGAAAAGGAATAAGAATTTATATAGTGCCTATGCATAAGTATTTTTTTGGAAATGTTATCTTATTAGATCCTAGAGTTTGGTCCAGGTTCTTCCATTAGCTAAATGTGTTGGGGAAAATCTCTTTCCTTCTTTGGACCTCATAACAGGGTTGGAAAAGGAAGAATTTCTAAGTTCCCTTCTTTAATATTCTAGACAAGGTTCATTTCTATTTAAGAGATGAAGATGTTGGCAAAGTATCCCTTGAAAATGAAGCAGGATATGCAAGCAGAGGGATCATTAACTCCCCAGGGATTTTGATTTTTTTCAATTAAGAAAGTTATAGAGTTGATATTAAGCAAATCACATACAAAGTTCATGCAGGTATGATGTAAATTACAGCCAGCAGTGTCTGAGAAGAGCAATTTGTAAGCTTTTTTGGAGGGCTATAGGTCTTACAGACCACCTTTATCCTGGAGGACAGAAGATAACTTCCTCTGGGCTGGTGAGATTTGACTCATGGGAGTAAAACCGGACTGGCTAAGGATGATAACACCTATTAGGGGAGAGTTAGAGGCAGCTGGCTAAACCAGTTCTTTGTGGGAATGGGACTAGGCTGGCCAATCTCTCTGTGAGGGAAGGGTTGAATTGATCCAAATTATTAGGTGGGCTGGCCAATCTCTTAAGGTGTTGGGTAATCCTCATCAAGTCTGAGACAATGTGACTGGGCTAGCCAAACCTCCTGAAGGCCAGCAGGCTCTAGCCAATCTCTTTTTTTGTGTACAGCTCAGCTGAACATTCTCTTGGGGTAAGGATGGATCTGGTATCCCAACAGGTCCTTCTCTAGGAGCAGGGCTGAGTAGAACTGAGTTAACAGGTCTATCTGCCACTGGCCATGGGTCCACCCCATCCTCCAACACCCCTGACCCCAGTTTTGTTTTATTTTGTTGTTTTGTTTTGTCTGTTTCTCTCTCTGACATTTCAGGCTGTGGAAGAAGATGTGGGTGCTGGTACCCAACCCCGGGCCCTTCTTTCAGCCCCTGTATTCAGCCCATGAGGGTGACTTTAAGGTACTGGTGACTCAGAGATACAGATGTTGTCAGAAAAGAAAATAAATATTTTCCAGGGGCCAGGAGCTGGTGGGAGGAAGGGTCTTGTTCTCCACAATGAGCTCCCTTGGAGGTGTAGGGGGTGGTGGCAAGAGCTCAGAGGCCATTAATGGAAAGTAACAGCCTGGATGAAAAGACTTGAGGCGAGACCTCTCACCGTGAGTCCCTTTGCTATCATGGGCTTTCCCCAAGTCATACAATCACGGAGTGTTAAAAATGGAAGGGAGGGACCTTAGAAATTACCTAGTCCAACCTTCTTATTTTGTGGAGGAGACAGCTGATAACCAGAGGGGAAGAGATGAGAGGCAGACTGGAGTAGAGCCCCATTCTCCCCATTCCCCAGCCAGGTCTCTTCCTACTACATCCTAGTTTCTATTCTTTTCTTTGATATCTCCTGAGAAGCAGAATATGCCTTCCTTTCCTTGGGCCTCTTCAGGTACCTCACTCCAGCCTTCCCATCCTTTGGGGCCAGTGTGGGGGTTTAGCAAGAGAGGGGTTAGGGCTATGGCTGAGGCTGATGGCTGAGCTCTCTCCCTTAGGCTACAGGACTACCAGTAGTTGATTGCCATCTTATCCTCCAGAAATCTCTTCTTATGAGTTGGGTTTGATCTTCAAACTGACCCATTAGAATGAGTGAAGCTATGTCTTAGAGCAGAACACCCCCCAGTCTGTGACCCGGAGAGGAGGAAGGGGGTGTTGGAAACTTTCCTTCCCTATCTACCATGGTCTCCCTGATACCCTGGGACAAGGAGGAATGAGCACACGTGCCATGGTTAACATTTATTTAGCACTTTACATGGATTCTCTCATCTGATCCTTGTAACAGCCTAGAGTCACACATTTAGACAATCAATAGGCATTGTGCTAAGTGCTAGGTGTGCATATAAAGACAAAAACACAGTCCATGCCCTCAAAGAATTTACATTCTAATGAGGAAGAAGATAAAAATGCTAAATTACATTTGAATGAGGAAGACAATATGAAAATAACTGAGCAGGCAGTATAATAGTTAATTTTAGCAAAAAGGTACTTGGAGCTGTGTGACCCTGGGCAAGTCACCTAACTCCAATTGCCTCAGGAGGAAAAAAGTACTGGGGGAGTGGAGTGGGGCAGTGAAGGGAAACTACAAAGGGCTTGTGCAGGGGGCAGGATCTGAGCTGAGTCTTGCAGGAAGATGGAAGCGAGAGTTCATTCCAGGGAAATAGATGAGTCAATAAAAGGACAGAGTATGAGATGGAGGCTGTGCATGAGGGACAGCAAGGAGGCTGGTGTTGCTGAATCATAGAGTGGGGAAGTATGAAAAGTCTGTACCAGGTACATGTAGAAGCCAAGTTGTGAAGGGCTTCCAATGCAAATGAAGGATTTTATATTTGGTCTTTGAGATAACGGGGAGTCCCTAGAGTTCACTGAATTTGTGTGTGAAAATGGGAGGGGGCTGGGAAATGACATGGCTAGATGCATGCTCTAGGAAAATGATTTTGACAGTTGAATGGAAGATGGATTAGATTGGGGGAGAGATTTGAGAAAATAAGTATCTAAAGTCTTCCTGATTCAAACTCATGTTCTCTCCACAAGCCACTAGCTGCCATTAGTATCACCAGATATGGGCAGGACACTACTGATGTGGATCCACTCTTTCCCAAAAAAAATCTTTTCTCCAACACTCTGCCCCAGGCCTGAACTTTTACACCAATTCCCACCTTCACTTCTTGGACTGAAGGCAGAGGAGGTCCCAGATGGTATTTACCTGTATTTCCTGGGGAGGAGCCAAACATTGAGCAATGCTCCTCTTAGCATGGATTGGTTTCCTAAATGGGCTGGCAGATAGTGAGACCCTGAGGAGATGAAGGAGAGGTCAGCTGAGTCTTAGTGTGATTGAGTGATGAGGAAAAGGCTCAGGAGATCTGCAGAGTGGAGGAGGGTGGGATCTGGGCCTGGGTACTCAACATTTGGGTGATCAATGATAGCAGAAGGACCCTGAGTGCCTGATTAGAGGGAGCAAATAGACTGTGGCTGAGAAGACTAAAGACAAATTTCACTCTGCCAGTCCCATTGGCCAAGAGGGTCCCTAGACCCCTGCTTCTGCTTTCTACTTCCAAAAGCAAAATCTGGGCTGCACTTAGGACAGGTAAAGGAAAGGGGGAAAAGGAAGTCCTTTGCAAAGGTTTTCACTCACCAGCTATCACTTGGGGTGAACACTCACCCGAGATTCCAATAGAAATATAGTCATGTATATAATGGGCCAGCTGAGCAAAAAATGAGTCAGAGGCTGAAAGCCAGGTCTCAGTTTCCAGAATGATTTCCTATTTTTTGCCTTAATTGGGGTCAAAGCAGCCCTTTCCGCAGAGAAAATGCCAAATTTGTGACCTCCATCGTTCAGTTTAGCAATTCTCTTGAGTTGGATTCTTCCTGGGTCTCTTTTAGGAGGAGCCATTTCCAAATCTGTTGCTGCTCAGAGAGCTAGGCAAGCTGGGGTCCAGGGATGAGTAGGTTGGAGTACAGTATGAAGCTCTGAGATTGAGATCTGAAGACCTGGCCCAGGGAGACTTTGGACAAATCATGGGCTTCAGGTCCAATATCTATTGAATGGTCATACCTGGATGTTTTCTTCCCTCCTAGGGAACATTGGAAAATGTTAACAGAGGCATTCTAGTCTTAACTCTCTAAGAGAGTTAAGAAGCTGGGAATGATAGAATATTTAGGCTCCTGGCATAGGGTTATAGGAGAGATTTTGGGGGGAAAGTCTAGCCTTATGTGAAAACCCCACTATTAGATGTCTTCTCTGTGAAGTTTGTCCTACCCACATCTGGCCAGATACCAAGTGGCAAGATACTGATGGTTAATGGATGAGAATATTGAATTTAACCAAAGATTCTTAACTTCGATTCCTTGAACCCCCTAGGGACTCTGGGGATAGATTTTAGAGGGAGAAGTCTGTGAATTTGGATGAAAGAAAAAAAACTTACATCTTTATTTCAACAGAATTGGTTTCCTTTATAATCCTATATAATTTATTTTTGCACCTAAAATATTTTAAGAAGGAGTTCAAAGGCTGTCTCAGACTACCAGAAGGGCTCAGGACACACAAAAAAATGTTAAACAACACTGAACTAGATAATCTCTAAGGTCTTTTTGAGCTCTTAAAAAAAGCCTAAATCAATTATAGTCAGTTGGGAAACTTTTATAAAGTTCCTACTATATGAATTCTCATTAGGAGAGAAGATAAAACCCTCTCTCTCTAATTAGGGCTATAAGGAAGGTCAAAGGTATGGTCAGAAGATGGGAGGACCTATAAACTATATAAAGAAGGACTTAGCCAGAGAAAGGCTGAGAATTTATAGTAGCTGTGCTATTGAGAGTGGAGAAAAGTTGGAAGAAGGAAGCAGGCAGTAGGGGTGTGTGTGTGGAAGGGAATTCTGGTCATTTGGGGGATGGGGTCTTCCTCCAAAAGCCATAGGCTCATAGGTCTAGAGCTAGAAGGAACCTCAGAGTTAATTTATTAATTTATTCCAACTCTCTTTTTTACATATAAGGAAACTGAAGCCTAGGAAGGCTAAGTGATTTTCTCATGGTTTCACATTTAATAGACATTAGAGATGTGATCTGAACCAAATTTCCCTTGATTAATGCCCAGTGCTATTTCCACTAAGCCAAGAGTCCCCAGTTTTGTTCATAACTGAGGCAAATCCAAACTCATATTCATTTTTCCCTCTTTGGGTCCCAATATCCAAGTTCCTTCTTAACTAGGAGCTTGGACTTAGATGAAATGATTACTAAGAATCTTTCCAGTGAATAGAGGAACAACACAGGTGGTATGATAAGCACTCACTGGACATATATGTTAAAAGAAAGTCTCTACTCCATTTATTCATCCAACATTCTGGGTGTCTGGCCCTGGGCTAGGAGTTGTGGGGAAAACATAAATAAGACAAATTATTAACAATATGCACCACAAAATGGCAGATGTGTAACTGCAATAAAGGCAAAGGCGGATAAATACCTTGCAAAATGTTAAGGTGCCAGGGGCATTATGGAGTTTGGAGCTAAAATTGACCCTTAGAGTTCATCTAGTTCAACATATTAAACAAATGAGGAAACTGAGGTCCAGATGTCTTGTCTAAAGTCTTGCATGTTATGAATAAAAATTTTGGTATTTAAGTCATGATTCTCTAAATCCAAAATCAGCAGGGAAGACAGCATCTCTTCTAGCTGGGGAGAGCAAACTTGATGGAAGAGGTAGGCTTTTTGAACTGAGACTGAAGGCTGGGCAGGATTTCAACAGGCAGAACCCAGTGCTTGGGTGTTCCAGGCAAAGGCAAGAAACATTAAAACAAGTTTGGAGTCTTTGTCTAACGTGTCTGGATTATGGAATTTATAAAGAAGGCATATGACGCCTCCCAGGGAAGTCTGCCTCATCACTCTAGAATTATGTCTCCGTTTTGACCCAAAACAGTATTCTGCAGCTTGACCTTAGTCACCAGGCTAGTCTCCATCTCAGTCTCCTCTTATGCACAATGAGGGAGCTGGACCACATGACGGCTATCTTTCCTAAAGCATCAACATTTGATGTTCAGTAATTCACAAAAGGACTTTATGTCTGGTTCCAAAAATCACAAATATTCTCCAAGAATGAGGTTTGACCACCAGTGAGGTTCTTCCAAAGATTGTGTTCCTGAAAGCAAATTTCAAAGAATTTAGAGCAAGGGTAGCATTACAGGAATAAGTGCCTAACTCCTCAGGGTGACTACTTTGAAGGCTTTAATACTCTTTTAGAAGCATGAGTTGCGGTATATCTGTTGAACAATTAAAGAACTTAGAGGCATGCCCAGAAAGAAAGACTTGAAACTCTTACAAAGCCACAAGGGAGAATAACACCTCCTAGGTTATAGAACACCTGTTTACAATGCATTTTCCCTGCATTGAAGTGAGACAGGTAGTGCAAATACTCTCTCTCTCTCTCTCTCTCTCTCTCTCTCTCTCTCTCTCTCTCTC
>JAJPUD010018002.1:9802-29819 GCA_023553655.1 Myrmecobius fasciatus
TTTCAGAGAGGCCTGGAGAGACTTGCATGAACTAATGCTGAGCGAAGTGAGCAGAACCAGGAAATCATTATACACGGCAACAATAAGACTATATGATGATCAGTTCTGATGGACATGGCTCTCTTCAACAATGAAATGTTTCAAACCAGTTCCAATTGTTCAGTGAAGAAAGCCATATATACCCAGAGAGAGGGATGTGAAATGTGGACCACAACATAACATTTTCATGATTTCTATTGATGTTTGCTTGCATTGTATTTCCTTTCTCTGATTTTTTTTCTTGTAGATATGATTTTTCTTGCACAACAATAGTAAGTGCGGAAATATGTATACAAATATTTGATTTGTCAAGTATTTTAACATAATTAACATGTAGGGGATTTCCTGCCATCTAGGGGAGGGGTGGGGACTGGGGGTGGAAATTTGTAACAGAAAGTTTTGTTAAGGGTCATTGTTGAAGAATTACCCATACATATGTTTTGCAAATAAAAAGCTTTCATAAAAAAATAAAAAAAGAATTTGTATGCTATACTACTCATTGCATATTTGTTTAGCATTGAAATGATGTCATTGTCTATGATACTTTTAAAGCAATATATATATATGTTTATATATATATATATATAAAGTGTGTTATTTTCTTCACTTATTTTTTTGTGCCCAGAACATAGTTCATATTTAATAAATACTTGTTGATTTCTTCACTGATTATGAATTTTTAACTTTACTTTGTCTGACGGAATGGCCACTATGCCTACTTTTTTGATCTATCTGATGCATAATAAATGTTCTAATCTTTAATTCTCATTCAATATATCATTATTTTTAGATGTGTTATTTGCATGCAATAAATTATTAGATTTTGTTTTCTCTCCTATTTTATTACTTTAATTTCATTGGATTTTAGAATCCATTGACCTTTAAAATTATTATTCATGGGCTTGGGTTCTTTTCTATTTATTTTTTTAAATACTACTTTTTATTATGATTTTTATTATATAATATTGGTTATCTGTTCCCAAACTCTCATCCCTTTTCTGTAAATCCCATTGTTTATCCAATCCTAGTAGTAATTTATTTCTATCTTCCTTCCTTTCTTCCTTCCTTCCTTCCTTCTTCTTGCTTTTTTATATCTAGTTAAACCACTTGTTTAAGTCTGCCTTACCTAGCTCTCTCAACTTCTTTTTCTTAGTAAATTTGTTTTATTCATCCTTTCCCAAGAAATTTTACTACTTTGAGAATCCTCCAAACTATTCTGCTGTCCTTCCTTCCACTTCTTCCAAGACTCCTGAAATTGGGTTGATGTGCTTTCTCCTTTTGAGATAATATGGATGTTCCCTTATAATTAGACATTAAGGTTTCTTTCAGTTGTAGGTTTTTTGTTTTGTTATGACTTTTGCAGTTACTTATAATGTTGCTTTGAAAATCTTTGAACGTCATTGAATAGGTAGTTGTTTTGTTGTTTTTAGCAACACTTTCAGGGTATATTTTTAGTATTAGAATCATTGGATCCAAGGGTATGAATATTTTTGTAATTTTGATTAAACACTGTCAGTGTATTCTCTAGAAAGATCCTACAAGTCTGCAGTTCTGATTCTCAGTTTCTTTTCATCGGGTCCAGATGAAACATTTGGACTCTGTATTCTGGTATATTTGCTTGGTGTTAGTTCTCTAAGACCCATCAAAAGAGTAATGAAATTAGGATTGGGGGGAGTTTAATTGATTCTTTTATAATGTAATTTCTTTTGACTCAAACTGGTTTTCAATTGCACCTACATAGGTGTGTTTTAATTTGTGAATTGGTTTTAAGATTTTGCTCTCTTTTCTTCATATAGCCTTATTAACTGTAACTCTGATAAGCCTGATAAGACTGTGCTTATATCACATTTGATTTGGTTCCTGAGAGATGAAACCCATCATAGTAAATTATACTTTTCTGAATTTTAATATCTGAAAGAGTAAGACCCTGAGCAGGGGTGAAAAAGCTTTAGTACTCAATTGCTAAGTCTTTTTTTTTTTTTTTATCAGATTGCTGCCTATTACATAAGGGGTTATTTTACATTTTCCTCCAAGTGTGAGAAATAATTGAGGAATAATCTCTAGAATAGTTAAAGGGGCTATACTCTATAAATTTTTGGAATCTGCAGAACACAGTCAAGTATAATCTAGTGCTTTGTATGTAGCTGAGAGCTAGAACATTTTGATACCCTGCATTTTACATGTTGTTTTAATTGTGCAGAGAAAGACCAAAAGACTTTTTGTAGTGCTTATTTTATTCTGACTCCAGAACTATATTCTTACTGATCTGCTTGACTCTGGCGGTGGGGAGGGGCTCAGAAGTCAGGAGGCAATATGCAAATGCACTAATCAGATAATCACAAATCATAATAGTGCATTCCCTTCTGGGTCTGTGACACAGCTGTGTGAAATTGGGTGATTTCCATTTTCATGGATTTGGGTGAACTTTTTTAGCACATCCAGTCCCTGAGTTCATGTAATTTCCACCTCCATCCCTCTTGTGATAGTGCTGTGCTTTTGGGAAGTTTTTTTTTATTGAAATGTATTCTAGTCATAAATGATTATTATTTTTCTTTTCTGTTTGCGATCAGTGGGTTTCATCTCTCTTTACCCCACACTTTGGCTTCAAAAGTACAAGTGTTTAAACTTTTTGCAGTAGTCTGTGTGCAAAGAGCATGGGGGGAGACAGTGGCATGCTAGATAGTCACAAAGATTTTGGTAGTAATTCATGCATTTTCCTTCCAGAGAAAGAAAGGATTTTATTTAAAGATTTGAGGTCTCATTGGAAGAAGATAAACTCTGATGTTAGAATTGTGGCCTTATGAATAGGCTGAAGCTTCTGATCACTGGATTTCTGTGGTAGAAAAAAAGGGAACACGCAATATCACATCAAGTTAAAAAACCCACAATAATCTTTCAACTCTCTTGATGCTCAATAAAACATAAAATAATGAAAGTTTACCTTTCATGGAATTTTGAAAACATTTAGACAATTCTTCTGTATTATTGTGCATTGAGGGTAGGCTAAGTTAGTGAAATATGAGGCATCGAAAGACCCCCAAATAGAACAGCTTTTACTGTGAAAGCAGATATCATTAGTTTTTTAAAAAGCCTTTTTAATGGCAGGGAGAAGATTATGATAATAATAATAAATATATATATATTATAGAACTTTAAAGATTGCAAAGCTCATTTGATCCTCATAATCCTGTAATGTATATGTTATTACAACTCAGTTATACACATTAGAAAACTAAGAGGAGAGAGGTTTAGTTAGAGGATACTAGGTACTCAGGGCATCTAGGGGATGAACTACCTAGCCTGGAGTCAAGAAAATTCATTTTTGTGAGTTCAGTTAACCTTGAGCAAGTCCTTTAACCCTGTTTTCCTCAGTTTCCCCATCTTTAAAATGATCTAAAGAAGGAAATAAACTATGTCAGGATCTCTGCCAATAAGGCCCCAAAATGAGGTCATGAAGAGTCAGACATGACTGAAAATGACTGAACAACAGCAGGTAGTCCAGTGCAAGGAATGGTGGGGTCTGGTGTGAAAAAGCTGTTATTCTGTTATTAAATCATTTTAGTTGTGTTCCACGCTTTGTTACTGTATTTGGGTTTTCTTGGCAAAGATACTGGAGTGGTTTGCCCTTTCCTTCTGCAGATCAGAGATGAGGAAGCTGAAGCAAGCAGGATTAAATGAAATAATTTAACACAGCTAGTCAGTGTTTGAGGCTAGTTTTTTTTTTTTTATCTTTATCCACTGTGCTACCTAGCTACATTTGAATTCAAATTCAGATTCAGATTCTTATTGGCTTTGTGATCCTGTGTAAGTAATTAACCTCTATTTTCCTTAGTTTCCTTAATTCTAGAGTAGGCATAATAATATCTATCTCCCAGGATTGTTGTGAGGGTCAAATGAGATAATATTTGTAAAGTGCCTAGTACAGTGAACGGCACATAGTAGGTGCTTAATAAATCCTTCCTTAAGTGACTTGCCCAGAGTCGTTTAACTTGTAAGTGTTAGAGGCAAGATTTAGTTTAAATTTCATAGTCTCAGGTCTAAAGCAATGGAAATGGAAATACTGTGTGTTTTGTTGTTGTTGTTGTTGTTGTTGTTTTTGCCCCATAGTGTTGGGACCACTAGTTACCAAACAGAACACCCCATAATTTTTAGATGGGTAGTTCTTGTCATTATTCTCAAAGAGGACAAAAATGATTATGCTGGAGACAAGGAACAATGTGTCTTATTGACTCATCAGACCAACGTGAACTCAGAACCTCAGATTGGGGAGAAATAGTCCACAAGAACATTTGGATTGGAGATGTGTCTAAATTTGAACATCTTGCATTTCTTTTAAGCTACTGCAATTCTGCTTTGCTCATAGCTCAGAGTGCCTTTTTTGATATAGCCGTGCCTTGCTGGACTATCCTTTGCCAGTGTCTTCCATGTCACATAGTGATTCCATAGTTCTTCATAGAGTCTTCTTGTGTCTCTTCCTCTGAGTTCCATTTGAGCACTTGCTTTGTGTGAATTCTCTGTAAAATTATCTTTCAGTTATGCTCTTTGTGGTAGAATATTTGGCAGTTTATTTTGAGAAAGTATCTCAGTATTCAGTATCTTATCTTGCTGGGCGGCCTAGAATCTTCCTAAGACAATTCAAATGGAAGTAAATTAATTTCCTAGTTTAGTGCTGCTATACTGTCAAGAGTTCACAAATATATAACAGTGAGGTCAGCACAATGGTTCTGTAGACCTTCCGCTTGGTAAGCCGTCTAATACCTCTTGTCTTGGAGACTCACAAATACTAAACTAGCCCTGGCAATGCATGTATTAATACTATCATCTATGTGTGCATCCCTGGAAAGTACACTGCCAAGGTAAGTGAACTTATCCACAGTATTTAAAATTTTTCTATTTACTCTAATCAATGATTCTACATATGGATGATGTGGAACTGGCCTTTGGAGAATCTTTGTTTTCTTGGTGCTAATTATTAGGCTAAAATTAGCACTAGTAGCAGAGAATTAATCTGTAGTTGGTTGCATTTCAGCTTCAGGGATTTCATTGAGTTCAGTTATCTGTAAACAAGAAATCATGGACCAACTCTCCCACCATTTTACTCTAAGCTTGCAGTATTTAACCTTGATGCAGTACTCATCATCATTGATTATGATCATTTGCTGGATCATTGATCTAGCAAAATTTCTGAAGACATCATAGTAAAAAGCATGAGAATGAGGACACAGCCTTGCTTTATTTTCATTAGTGACTAGGAAAGCATCAGAGCACTGGCCATTGTGCAGAACCTGTGCAAGCATGCCATCATGAAACTAAGACTCAATGCTGATGAATTTTTCCAGGCAACCAAATTTTGACACATTTTTTTTGGAAAAAGAAAAGATTTTATTATGCCACTGACAACAAGCTAATTTCCATATGGAATTTTCAGCAATTAACAAGGGCAAAGACTTGGATGCTAAGTACCCTAGTGAACTCACAGTTAACCATGGGGAAAATGCCATATCAAAGGGAGGGATGACATAAGGCAGGCAAAGTTAATTTGCTACCATAATGTTGGCAGTTTCTAATAAACTTTCAAAAAATTGGAGGACTATACAATTGATTGGCAGGTTAACCCTAAAAGGAGTTAGCATTTTAAAAGGATTTAACCTATATAATTTTCCACAAGCCCTCATGATTGACAGTTTCAAAAGTCTTGGTCAGATCAAGAATAAATAAACAGACTGCTGTTCTGTTCCTGGCCTTTTTCTTAAAGTTGTTGGGCAACAAACATCATATTAACCATTTCTTGGCACTTTCTGAAGCCACACTGACTCTCACGTTGACAACTATCTTCCATTTTAAAGATCGGCCTACTTAGAAAACTTTGCAGAAATGACTAAGAAAGAAACCTTTTCTCTACTCTCCACTGTGATTGTCACAAGACAATCAATTTCTTTTGCTCTTATAGAGATGGACAGTGGAGGTGTCCTTGAACTCCTGAGGGATAACCTTCTCTTGCTATATAACCCAGAAAATTCAATCAATTTTTATATGAGCAGTGGACCCTCTGCCTTCAATCTCAGCTGGAATATGATCAGCACCAATTGCTTTGCCACATGAGAGGAGCCTAATGCCATTCAAAACCTCATCTTCAGTAGATAGGGATTGAGATCCACCTTAGGTATATGGTTAATAGTTTCAGAATTAATTAATGCCAGTATTTTGAGAACACTATGGAAGTGTTAAGTCCATCTCTCCAGGATCAGGTCACTATCATTAATTGATATAATTCCATCAGTGCTGAGTAGTTGAAATGCACCATAGGTCTTTGGCCCATAAGTAATCTTTAAAACATCATAAAATACTTTGGATTGTTACTATCAGTGTAGAACTGAATTTGATATACCTTCTTATTCAGCAAAGAATCCTGCATCTTGCTAAGCTTTGTGCACTTTGCTTTTGATGAAGTTGAACATTGTCTTTAAGTGAACTATTTTGCTGGTAGATCCTTTGGATGCCTCATTTTTTTTTTTATCAGGGTCTGAGTTTACCCATCATTTTTGTCAAACAAATCTTGATATTTGCAAGTATTCTGGCTCAGATGAATAAATACAGTACTGTATACTAAATATCTTAAAGCTGCCCTTGTTAATTCCACTGTTGGCAACTGTATGTTCACTCAGCTTTCCCTCCAAAGCCTGAAAGGGTCAGATTTGAACCCAAGTCTTCCTTGCTCTGGATTGAACACTGTGCTAATTTAAAAATACTGGATATGTCTGTTTACCCTAGAATAGGAGAATAGAGAAAAGTTGCCAAAAATGTGAAATCCACGGGATGATATCATTGATTCTGCTACTTGCTCAGCTGCTTATCTCTTCCCTTCCTGGGCAGAAGAAGACTGAAAGCAGTTTTTCCTACAAGCTAAAATTTTTTAAAGTACATTTTTATTGATATACTTTGTTTTTGCATCAACCACATTTATCTCTCTCCTTTTCTTCAAAGACAACAATTACATTTTTAAAAAAGAATAAAAATGAGGAAAACACATTATTCAAAATTTAACCAATATACTACAAAGTCTTATTTTTAAAGTAATGATATTTACCTGTAGTTCTTTACCTTTTCAAATAATGGCTTTCTTATCTTTCTTTCTGGGACCATCATATTCACCATACTTTTGTAGCACTCAATTCTACTCATTATGGATATTATTTTCCTGGTTTTACTTACTGGTGCAGAATAGAAGAGGTATTAGACAACCTACTAAACTGAAGTTCTACAGAACCATTGTGCTGATCTCATTATTGTATGCCTGTGAAATCTGAAGATTATAGATACCAGGGCCTTGCCAGGAAATTGAATTTCTTCAACTTGAATTATCTTAGAAAGATTTTGCAGTTCATCTGGTAAAAAAAGAGATGAGACATGTAAGACAATAGAAATGGTGCTAATAAACTATTTGTGAAGTTCCCTACTGGCCATTTCTTGACTTAGAAAATCATAAACTAACATCTATTTTTATTTAATTTCTATTTATTATTTCTAGCTTACATTTTAATCTCATTCAGACAATGCTCAAGATTGTTGTGAGCCACAATGTAGCCTGTGTTTTTGATCCTGTACTTTATAACTAGCTTATCTTTCTTTCCAAATCTTTGATATATTATTTCTTACCTAATCATTATTGATACCATGCTGAAATCTTTTCACATTTTCCAGGAGACTTTCCTTTGCTTTTTGGGTCTCTTTCAATATAACACAAAATGACATCCTATTTGGGTCTTCTTTGCCAATCATTTTATTTCAAGATGCATAATCATGTAACATACTTTGGAAACTATTGATATTAAAAATGGACTTTGTTGGCCAGAAAGAGCTTGGGATCACTGGAAATGTTGTCCAGTCTCTTAATGAAATCCAATCTGCTTTCTCCATTGGTTCCCACCCTAAAGTCTGCTGTGATCCATCTGTAGTGCTTGTCCCAGATACATCTAACAATTTATTCCTTCAAATCTAGACTATTTGTATTCTTCACACATTTGGTTTAAATAGTTATAATGAGCGTCACTTTCTCAAATTGCTTATGATCACTCCAAAGAAATCTATCAGAGTGCTGTTTATTTTGTTTTTACTTTAAAGTTGTCATCATCATCATCATCATCACCACCACCACCACCACCACCCTCCTCCTCACATTATTGTTATTATTTTGGCCACTGCTTGTTTTCATTGTTGGATCAGAGGAGTGATGGAATCTTTAACAATCCTTTGAAACTTGGTGGGCTCAAACATTAAGAGAAAGCCAGAGTCTGGTTTTTGCCCAGAGCAACAGGGCAGAAATCCAGGATCAGCCTACATGACAGAGAGACAAAGGCTCCCAACAGACTAATGAAGGGAGTAAGGCAATGGCCCTTTTTAATTTGGAGATAAGAAAAACAGAAGGGGCAAAGACTGCAAGATCATGGGGAATGAAAGGTAATGCTTCCTACCCACATCAACCTTGTTTTCGAGGAACTTCTCCACCCCTCCTCCAGTTCATTCTCCCCCAACACTGGCACACTTTCTTATAACAGCTTTTCCAAATGGCCTCAGGACAGCCACACTAATGTTCAAGGAAACAAAAGCTCCCTTGTTATGTTTATGTAAAGTTTCCATTGTAACTAAGCTAAGACTGTAAAATAACCAATCAGTACAGTTTTTTTTTTTTTTAAAGAAAATCATGTGCAATTGAAAACAGGCCACAGTGAAACTTTGTTTCAGTAAATTTAACCAAATTCCCTGTAGCACTTTTTTAGTTGGCAACAAGTAAAAGAAATCATTTCCCTTCCTCCTGCTCCCCTACCCCCACTCCCTGTCTCAGAAGGCATTTTAAAGTGTTTCTGTCTCCAAAGGTTCCTCTTTCTATCTCCGCCTCTGATTATTTGATGATATCATTCATTCATTCAGTAAATATTTATTCAAGTCCCGCTGTGTACTCTCTGTTCAGTGATATGGAAGGGGATGATTAAAATGAAATTATAAATATATTACCTGCCTCCAAGAAGCTTATCATCTACTTGGAGGCGAAAAATCCCCTCACATTATATGTATTTATAAAATTTACAATTTATAAATAAAATGTGTATACATATGTAAATACATGTATATATAGAAATATATAGATAAATAATGTGATATATGTTCATATATATGCATGTTTTTATTTCATTTATTTTATATTCCATTTCATTTAAATGATGTATATGAAACAGTGAGATTATAATGCAAAACAAAATATTGATTAATTACAAAGTACTTTGTAAATGTCAGTGTATCAAATAGAACCTTGAAATGGAGAAATTAATGAGTGGTCCTTGCTACTGTGAGCCAGGCCAGCATAATGGTAGCTACATTGTAAGAACTACAATTGTAGGATTTTAAGTACACTGCCTCTTTCTCAGATAGGCATCATTCTAATTTGTGGAATATAGATGCTCTTAGTCTATTCTCTGGAGAATGGGATTTCAGTCAGTTCTATGGGCCCAAATACTAGACAAGATCCTGAAAAAAATATTTTAATCTGAAGATTTAAAAAAATAATTATGGAGATATTGTGACTCCACTTGCCAAACCTGATTCTTTACCTTCTGCAGCAAGTCAGTCTTTTTACATCTCCCAAACTTCCAAACCGTTTCATTCCTTTTAAATCTCTTACTGTATACCCTCAGCTAAGGATATCACCTCATACTTGACTGAAAAAAAAATTATGCCCAATTGTCAGGAGCTCCCTTTTCTCTGTTTCTCCTCATCTCATGTTTCTCATAACTTTCCATTATCTACTCCTTTCTCCCTGTCTCATATGAACAAGTTACCCTTCTTACCAAGGCACATGTCTTACATAAACCCTTGAATTTTTCAAATTGTCCCATTCTTCACATTACTGTATTGTTTAATATCTCCCTATCTATTTATTGCTTCACTATTGCATACAAACACACCCATGTCTCTCCTATTCTTAAAAAGATATTTACTTTATCTGATTGTTTCCTCTATCTACAATCCTAAATTTCTCCTTCTCTTCTTGACTAAACTTCTGAGGAAATCAGTCTCACAATGTCTCCCATGTTATCTCTCCTACTTAATTGTATACTCTTTGATATTTGGCTTCAGACATCATCACTAATATGAAGCTGCTTTCTCCAAAGTTAACAATGATATATGTTAATTTCAAATAATTTACCAAAGTTTAACACCAATAGTTTTGAAATAATTGGTTTTAGTGTTAAATATGCTACAGTGTGGAATAATATAGAGATACCTAAGTAATGCAACACTTCCAACTGGAAGAGAAATCGAGACTGCTAGTCTTAGATTTCTGTCTCACTGACTTATAGGCTTACTATTATTTCATAAACATAATGTTCTTTTCTCAATCTTCATCCTTCTTGACTTCTCTGCAGCCTGTGCATTGATGATCCTCTTCTCCAGGATAAGTTCTTCTCTTTGTTTTATGATACTATTCTCTTCTGGTTTTCTTCCTATCAGTTTGACTGCTCTTTCTCTGCCATTTTTGATTATTGCTCTGCAACCAAATCATCCTCCCTAAGGGTGAGTGTCATTGAAGGTTCAGTTTTGAGCCTTCTTTCTGTATTCCATATGCTTTTGATGTTGTCATCAGCTGTTAATTATCTCTATATAGATGACTCACTAAGCTCCATATCCAGGCCTAAGTTCTTCTCTAAGCTTTAGTCTGGTGTCAGCAACTTCTCTTTCAACATCTGGAACCAAATATCCCATTACACACACACACACACACATTTATATTTATATTTATATTTATATAATCAAGAATTAATAATCTTTTCCCCTGATTTTGCCCTTGTTTTAAACTTCTTTATTGTTATTTGTGTGCATCCTCCCAGACATTCAGATTTTGAAATCTCATTGTTATCCTCAATTTCTCACTTACATTCAGCTCACATATCCAATCTGTTGCCAAATCTCATCATCTATCTTTACGTCTCAATATTTCTCAACCTCTCCTTCTATCTATTCCCTCAACCACCACCCCAGTATAGGCCTTCATCACCTCAATCCTGGACAATTCGATGGCCTTCTGGTTGTTCCCTTACATATCTTTCTCCACTCCAAACTCTCCTTTACTCAGATGCCAAAATGATTTTCCTAAAGTATAGGTCTGACTATGCCATCCTACTTATTTATAAATTCTAATAATTCCCTGTTACTTCTAGAATTAAATATGAAATACTCTGACATTAAAAATTCTTACACATCTGGCTTTCTCCTACTTTTCATCTTCTTAATTACTTCCCTCCATGTACTGTATAGAAATCGTCCATATACTTTATTGTTGATTTTCAGGACTTCTCCTTTGGTGTTTGTTTAATTGAGGCTTTTTAATTTGTTGGTGTTCTAGGTATTTTTTAGTTACATGTCTAGTTCATTGATCTTCTATTTTTTATTTATGAATACATTTAGAGATATATATTTTCCCTTATATGTTGCTTTGGATGCATCTCATTAATTTTGGTTTGTTGTCTCATGGTTTTCATTAACTTTAATTAAGTTATTGATTTTGTAGATAATTTATTTTTTGACTTATCCATTCTTTAGGATTAAGTTATTTTATTTCAAATTATTTATTAATCTTTGCTTCAGGGGTCCTTTATTGAATAGAATTTTATTATATTATGATTAGTAATAGATACATTTAATATTTTTGCTTTTCTGCATTTGTGATGTTTTTATGCTTGAATATAAAATCATGTGTGTGTGTGTGTGTGTTTTATTTTTGGTGAAGATGAAGCATACCTGAGAGATGTGTATTTCTATTCTTATTCTGCATTTTTGAGAAATCTATCATATCTAACAATATTATTCAGGTGTGTTATTTTATTTTTGTTTTATCATATTTTAAAATTATTTTTCACCTAGGACACAGAAGGGTAAATTGAAATTACCCACTATTATAGTTTTACTGCCTATTTCTCACTATATCTCCTTTAATTTTTTCCTTAACAATATAGATGTTATGCCATTTGCTACTTATATGTTTAGTGTTCGTATTATTTAGTTGTCTATGGTACTTTTTAGTATAATGTAGCTTCTTGTCTATCACTTTTAATTAGATCTATTTTTGTTGTTGTTTTGTGTAAGATTGTAAATGTGATTCCTACCATGATAGCTTCAGCAGAATTCTAACATTTTCTCCTTGCCTGTGAGTCTTTATCATTTGAATTATCTCTGACTTCTTGCACTTTTTTCTTCCTTAACTTGGGAACACTGGATTTGGGCTATAATATTTATGGGAGTTTTCATTTTTGTTTTTTAGGAAGTAATTGGCATATTCTTTCAGTTTCTGCTTTGGCTTCTTAAATATGTTGATGGTTTTCTTTAATGGTTTCTTCAAATACAATGCAATGCCTAGACTTTTTTCTTCCTAGCTTTCATGTAGTACATTTATTCTTTTTTTCTTATTTTAGTTTTAATTTATGGAGTAAAATAAGCATTTTTGTACCAAAGTATAATAAAGATGATTATACATGAAACTGCTAGTCTACTATGTAAACAAATATACAAGAAAATTATGTAAATTTGTTTTTTTCTTCTCTCCTCTCCCATCCTAGAGATGTCTATCATTAGACACAAATAGGTACATATATATGTATAACCACATGATTATGTGTATATAAGTATTCTGTGTATATTTCTATTTATCAGGTTGTCCAAAGATTCATAAATTATTTCTCTACCACTGTCATTTGGTTTTTAATGTCATTTTTAGTTACTTTAACTAATAAAGGATTAATTAATAATAAAGGATAAATAATTAGTAAAGAAATCCTTGAGATCTCTTTCTTCCCTGGTTGCTTTTTGCCCTGATGCTCACTCTCAGATCTCTTTCAGCCCTTGGCTACCAGAATGCTCTGTGCTAAGACTACTCTTGATCAGATTTGTCCTCAATGTCTGCAAATCTCTTTATCTTTGCAAGTTAGCTTGGACTGGAAAAAATTGGTTCATTATGACTTTCTCTTGGATTTTCTAAATTTGATCAGATATTTTTTCTAGAGCTTTATGAAATAAAACTTTGGGGAACCAAGTTGTAGGCTTCTTCTTTCTTAAACATTTTGATTCTGCCTTTGATTTGTTTTGATTTTTTTTTTTACATTTTCTATGTTATATAAGCACATTCATTTTTTAAAACATTTTTATATGTGTTGTGTTGGGAGAGAAAAAATCAAAAAAAGGGAAAAATGAAAAGAAGGAAAAAAATTTTAAAAAAGTGAAAATAGTATGTTTCCATCTGCATTCAGTCTCCATAATTCTCTTTTTAGATATGGATGGTATTTTCTATTCAAAGTTTATTGGAATTGTCTTGAATCACTGCATTGCTGAGAAGAACTAAGTGTATCCTACCTGATCATTACACAGTCTTGATGTTGTTGTGTCTTTGTAGTTATTTTAAAATGAAACTTCCATTTCTTTCTCTTCCTGCTAGGTATTCTTGAATAAAAACAAATGTGGGAGTTGTGAACCTACCTGTCCCCCCTATACAGCATAGAGATATTTTTGTGTAGCTCTAAGAGAGACATCTCTAGCTTTTTCTATCCCCACTTTTCTCCAAGGTAAACTTTAGACGGTGGGATCAGTGGCTAGACTTTCAGCTTTCCTTAGGGAGGAAAAACTTGGATAGAGTTATATCTACTCCTTTAAATATTGTTAATCCAGGGGACTGTTTTTTAATTTCAATTTAACTTCTGATATCTGTTTCACTATTGAGGAGAACAGGACCCTGATCTTTATTTTCTAGTTGGTCTCCTTTCTAATTAAATGTCAGTTTCATAGTGAACACACATAGCAAATAGCATAAAAATCCATTTATTGAAATTGGTAGCAAAACAGAAATTAAAAAATACATAAAAGAACATATACCAGAATATATAGTGAAGGAGCTCTCCCATTGGAAATGAGGTAACAATTTAGCTCAGCCAAGAGAAAGTCTTTGATATTACCTAAGGGCAAATTACCCAAAGACTCTAGTTTGGCAAGCTGGGGATGGGGAAAAATGGAGTTTAGCTCCTATTGGCTTCTTCTTAGTCTTTTTCTTTAGCAAACTGAGGTGAGATTGGTGTCTTCCATCTTCTCTCTCAAAATTAGAAGCCAGAAAAAGTTGTCAAACTGTGCATACCCTTTGACCCAGCAGCATTTCTATTGGGCTTATATCCCAAAGAAATCATAAAGGAAGGAAAGGGCCCCACATGTGCAAGAATGTTTGTGGCAGCCCTTTTTGTAGTGGCTAGAAACTGGAAACTGAATGGATGCCCTTCAATTGGAGAATGGCTGAATAAATTATGGTATTTGAATATTATGGAATATTATTGTTCTGTAAAAAACAACCAGCAGGACGATTTCAGAGACTTACATGAACTGATGCTGAGTGAAATAAACAGATCCAGGAGATCATTATACACAGCAACAACAATATTATATGACGATCAATTCTGATGGACATGGTTCTCTTCAACAATGAAATGTTTCAAACCACTTCCAATTGTTCACTGAAGAAAGCCATATGCACCCAGAGAGAGGGATGTGAAATGTGGACCACAACATAACATTTTCATGCTCTTGATTGATGTTTGCTTGCACTGTGTTTCCTTCATCTGATTTTTCTTTCTTGTAGATACGATTTTTCTTGCACAACAATAAGTGTGGAAATATGTATACATATATTCGATTTGTCAAGTATTTTAACATAATTAACATGTAGTGGACTTCCTGCCATCTAGGGGAGGGGTGGGGACTGGGGGTAAAATTTGTAACGGAAAGCTTTGTAAAGATCAATGCTGAGGAACTACCCATACATATGTTATGCAAGTAAAAATAAAAATAAAAAAAATCAAAATTAGAAGCCAGAAATTCTTGAATATCAAAAAGATTCAGTGACTTAAAGAAAACTTAAAGAAGACTGAAGAGACTGCGTTTTTCTTATTCTCTCCAATTTCTCTTCTTGGCTTACACCTTCACCTCTTTCAGAAAATGGGCATTTGTCTCCACCAGTAAAGAGAAAGTCCCATACTATTTCGCTTTGAGATTGAGGTTATACAAAAACCCTACCTCCAGGGCCAGCTTCTATCTACTATGAAGTGCTGTCTCTATAATAACAGATAACTAATAAACATAAGTTGGATAATATTTCTGTCCTTTTTTTTAGAAGAACTCAAAAGAAGCATTATTTTTTCCCTTTGAACAAGAGATTACTTATAAAATCTGGATTTTGCAAATGAAGAAGTTGATTATAAAATAACTCAAGCACTCTGAAACAATATATTACCTTGAGGAGACATACTACTCCATTTCATAATATGTACAAGAAAGTACCATCTTTTTTATTTTATTTTATTTATTTAATAAAAAATAGCTGAAAGGAAGAGAATAAAAAAAGATCTGCCTAGTTGACTGCTGTAATAATCTCTGAATTCATTAATGTTTTTTTAAGTCAATAGGTCTCTCTGTTTGGGTAATCCTGGAATAATAGGTTTGCAAAAATATGTAAAACAATGCCACTTGATCAGTAAATTGTTTTGGAAAGCTTACTTACTTTGCATAAAAACAGGTTATTGATTTTTACCATGTAATGGATTTATCATTATTTTAAATTTAATTTATTATCAATATTTTAAATAAATAGATAATTATTTTAAAATTTATAATTTTTAATTTGTAATGCTGTATCTGTCTACCTACCTACCTATCTATCTATCTTTATATTTCTGTTTGCCTGTTCATCTATTCTACAAACACAAAAGTTGTTTGAGAGCTTCAAGATTTTTTAAGAGTGTTAAAGAGTTCTAAGACCAAAATGTTTGGGAATCATTTACCTAGTAGAGAACTGAGAGGTTTAATGAATTACATAAACAGTCTCTTTCATGGGTGGCATTTGAAATTAGGCATTTTTTCTGATGGAAAGCCTGCTCTGAATCTACTAAACTATGTTGTTTCTCCTATACCAAAAAAATGCATAAAATTGAATTGAAACAGTCAAAACTGAAAACATGCTAAAAATGCTCAAAAGTTTTATGAACATTTGACCAAGAATTAAAAACAATTAAATGCACAATAACTAGGAAGCCCTTTACTGAATTAAGAATTATAAGGTCTTCCATCCCTAAAAATGAGTCACAACCAGACATTCCATTTGTGGTCCTTATAGTATCAAAGTATCTGGGCTTTCCATGAATGGTTCAGAATCAAATTAGCACTAAGAATACCTTTACAATCAAATGTGAATATATTACAAACTAAATACAATTGTCTTAAAATACCTTGAGGATCCTGCAATTCCCAGAAGCTGCCATTCCCCCCCCCCCAGTGAATACATTACATACAACAACAAACAAAATTATATTTTCAACAGAAGATGCCACTTGAGCTTTAGAGAAATACCAAAGCCAGGGAATAATCTTGAAGGAAAATGTCAGTGAGTATTGATCATGTGAATCGACTGCTTTCATGGGCATGACCCATAAACATCATGCATGAATGGCAGGGAGAAAAGCAAAAATTGTTTTCATCTTCTCAGCAGGGCAGATTCTTCATGCCTATACATTGAATTTAATATAGTTCTTTATCCATCTCAAAAAAGAAACTCTTACCATTCACAGGTCCAGATGAAGAAATTCTAAATGAATATATATATATATATATATAATATATGAATATGAATACATATATTCATCTCCAAATGTGTAGAGGTACAGGAGGTAAGAATCCATTTCAAGTTTTGATACTTACAATAGCTGGGCTCACCAGCTTCCCTTTTTTTGTATGCAATAGCAGAGACATACTCATTAATATATTGATAAGAAACCTGGTGGCTGAAGCAAAATGCACATTCAGCTTTATAATAGATCAAAGTCATACTTTTTAACTTAGGACAGGAAAAACAGCCCACAATGGAGACTAAAGTCATTTGGAAGAAAGGTACTTGAGGACATTGGTATGATAATTTTACTCTCATGTATATCATAACTATTTACATCTCTGTTGGAGCAACCATAATCTGGGATTAATACTTTGCATCTCAGTAGATTGAGTTTGTTAGAAAGGATACAGGGATATCAAACAGTATATTTTATATTAACTCTGTAAGCATTGGAGATATATATATATATATATATATATACATATACATATATATATATATATTTCTCTCTCTGATCAATAATTTGAAGAGTTAATAATGAATTTTCTCCTCCTGGCTCCTGCATTTAAACACCTTTGTATCACTACTGGGGCTGGACTTCAACACAAATGGAGGTGGTAAAGTGGATAGAGCACTGGACCTAGAATAAGGAAAAACCGAGTTGAAATCCTGCCTCAGATAATTACTATGTAACTATAGGGAAGCCACTATCAGTATCCTCATCCATAAAAATGAGGATAACAATAGCACTTAGATGCCAGATTATTGTGAAGATTAAATGAGCTGATATTTGTTTAAATTTTATTTGTGTAATATTTCCCCCAGTTATATTCAAAACAAATTATTTTACATTTGTTTTTTAAAATTTTTGAGTTCTAGATTCTCTCCATTATGTACACCCACAATTAAGAAAACACTTGTGAAGTTATGTAAAACATTTTCATAAAAGTCACATTGTGAAAGAAAATATAGATTTTCCATCCTAATGAAAATAAAAACCCTCAAGAAAAATTAAGTTAAAAAGAAAGAGAAAGAGAAAGAGAAAATACTTCAATCTGTATCCATACACAATTAGTTCCTTCTCTGGATAGGGATAGAATTTTTCATCATAAATCCTTCAGAGTAGTGGTGGATGATTATATTACTGAGAATATTGATGTTATTTTCAGCTTGTCATTCTAGAACATTGCTATTACTTTGTATACAGTACATTTTACTTTGCTTGAGTTCATGGAGGACTTTACAGGGTTTTGTTTTTGTTTTTTTTCTGAGGGCATCCTGCTCATCATTTCTCATAGAATAATAATATTTCATCATAAACACATACACAGTTTATGGATCCATTCCCCAATTATTGGGGCCTCTTCTCAATTTCTAATTTATTTTTGCCCTGAGAAGAGAGCTGCTATGAATATTTTTGTACTTTTTTTTAAAACTCTTTTAATATTCATGCTGAGTAGTGGAGCTGTTAGGTCAAAGAATATGCATGAATTTATAGCCCTTTGGGTACAGTATAACTTTTGATCATTTATCAACTGGGGTGCGGTTCTTATTTTTTATAAATCTGACTCAGTTCCCTCTATGTTTGAGAAATGAGGCTTTATCAGAGAAACTTGCTTCAAATTTTTTTTTTTACAATTACTATTTCTAGCTGTATTTTCCTCCATTTATTCTCTCCTTTTACCAAGTCCCTCAAAAAGTGTTTTGGAACTGACTCCTTCCTCCCCCAATATGCCCTCTTTTTAATCACCCTCCTCCCTTCCTATATAAGTTTCCTTCCTATTTTCCTGCAGGGTTAGATAGATTTTTATACTCTATTGAGTATTATACTATTTCCTCTTTGAGCCAATTTTGATGAGAGTATGGTTCACTCACTCACCCTCTCTTCCCACTCTTCCCTTACATTGTAAATGCTTTTTCTTGCATCTGTTCATGGCAGATAATTTTCACCATTCAACTTTTTTCTTTCCCTTTCTCACGGTACATTCCTCCCTCACCCCTTAATTTAATCATTTTTAAAGAAAATATATTATCCCTTTGAATTCAACTCACACTTGTACCCTTTATCTATATATACTCCTTCTCACTTCCATAATAATGAGAAAGTTCTAATGAGTTACCAGTACCCTCCTCCCATGTAGGAATGTAAACAGATAAACTTACTTAGTCCTTTATGATATCACATTCCTGATTACCTCTTCATGCTTCTCCAGAATCCTGTATTTGGAAATCAAATTTCCATTCGGCTCTGGTCTTTTCATCACAAATACTTGAAAATTTTATATTTCATTGTATAAGCACCCTTTTCTCTGAAGGATTATATTCAGCTTTGCTGAATAGGTGATTCTTGGCTATAATGCTAGCTCTATTGCTCTCTGGAATATCATATTCCAAATACTCTGGTCCTGTAATGTAGAAGATGCTAAATCTTGTGTTATCATGACTAGGGCTCCACTATACTTGAACTGTTTATATCTGGATTCTTGCAATATTTTTTCCTTGACCCAGGAGTTCTGGAATTTGGCTGTAGCCAAATATTTCTGGGAGTTTTCATTTTGGGATCTTTTTCAGGACGTGATTGGTAGATTCTTTCATTTTCTTTCTTTTTTTTATTAAAAGCTTTTTATTTACAAAACATATGAGTGATTTTTCTACATTGACCTTTGCAAAAACTTTTTTCCCCCAAGCTTTTCCCCTCCTTCCCCCCACCCCCACCCCTAGATGACAGGCAATCTAATACATGCTAAATAGGATAAATTATATGACAAATCCAATACATGTATACATATCTATACAGTTATCTTACTGCACAAGAAACATCAGATCTAGAAAGAGAAGAAGAAAAAAACAACCTAAGAAGGAAAACAAAATGCATAGAAATATTCATAGAAAGCGTTAAAATGCTGTGTTGTGGTCCGTACTCAGTTCCCCCAGGCCTCTCTCTGGATGTATATGACTCTCTTCATCGCTGAACAATAGGAACTGGTTTGAATCATATCATTGTTGAAGAGAATCATGTCCATCAGAATTGATCATCATATAGTCTTGTTGCTGTGTATAATGTTCTCCTGGTTCTGCTGATTTCACTCAGCATCAGTTCATGCAAGTCTCTCCAGGCCTCTCTAAAATCATCCAGCTGGTTGTTTCTTACAGAACAATAATATTCCATAACATTCATATACCATAATTTATTCAGCCATTCTCCAATTGATGGGCATCCTTTAAATTTCCAGTTTCTTGCCACTACAAAAAGGGCTGCCACAAACATTTTTGCACATGTGGGTCCCTTTC
>JAJPUD010018003.1:0-29819 GCA_023553655.1 Myrmecobius fasciatus
CTTCCTTCCTTCCTTCCTTCCTTCCTTCCTTCCTTCCTTCCTTCCTTTCCCTTCCTTCTTTTCCTTTCCTTCCTTCCTTTCTTTCCTTTCCTTCCTTCCTTCTTTCTTTTTTTAAGGTTATACATGTTCATTTCTTATAGAACAATAATATTCCATTATATTCACATATCATAACTTATGCAGCCATTTCCCCAATTGATGGGCATGCAGTCATTTTCTAATTCTTTGCCACTATAAATAGGTCAGCCCTCATTTCTTATACCCCCATCCATTGTCCTTAATATTCAGTCCTCATTCCCTACATCTATTTCCCTATAAATGATACTCCCTTCTCCATTTTTTATACTCATCTCCTGACTCTAAACCTTATTGCCCATCTCCATATACCTGACACTTCTTTAATTCCTTACTCCTGGAATCTCCTATCCCTGACATTCAATACCCCTCAGTTCCTCCATTCATCACTAACATGTAAGTCTATTTCCTATATTGATCTCTGTCTTTGCCATATCCTCTGTCTTTGACCCTAAGTTTGGAAATATTTGGGTTCTCAAGTCCTCATGCTAGACCTTCAGACTCCCCAATCTCACTTTCAAGGGGAATTTGAAATTGTTCTCTTGACTTGGCAGCTAATGGGTCAAGAAGACTTTCTGACACACATTTCATGGACTCCTGGGCCGTCTCTCTCTTGTATATGCCATGTATTCTTCCCTAGACTGACAGCTATGCAAACATGTGAATCACTCTGGAAAGCTGAGATGAAGAGGGGAACAGAAAGAGTGAAATACAACTATTATTTGAGGACAATTGGGGTTGGGGTGGGATGGGCTCTACTGGGAAGGACAGAAAATGACTTAAATGAAAGTCAATATTGATTTGATCCACATTAGTAGACTGAATTAGCCACCTGCAACCTGCCAAATTTTTATTCCTCTGTCACATTTTACTTTAGGGAAAAATGACTAAGGAGGATCTGGCATTGTTTGTGAAGAAAGAGAGGAGAAAAATGGAGTTTTTGGCTAACGAAGCAGTGAAAGTTGCTGAACCTGCCTACATCTCCCCTCCCAGGAGACCATCTCTGAAAAGTACTCTTCTGGACTCTCCCAGTCTGGTTTGAGATACACACCATTGACATCAGGGGAGAGACACTGACATTGATGGAGAGACACTGGGGTGGCTTCCAGAGAGCTACCTGCTCATCCTGCTCTCCTCAGAGGATATTCATGAAAGAAATTCTGGTATACCTGATTAGGCACCTCTAGCATAGATCTTCCCTTCTAATCTAGGAAGCTTAGGCCCTGATGATGGTCACAAAATAAGTTTTTCAGAGCTTACTCTGGCTAAGGATTTCTAGACAGTTTATTCTGTGAGAACTGGAGGTAGTATCATGGGTGTGGAGAACAGTGCCAAGACCTGCACCAAGGACTTGAAATAATAATACTGACCTCAGTCCCCATTTCTGCCCCTGACTCTGCTCCCTAAATCTGGCCCTGCAAAGGAGAATTATCAGGCCTAGAGAATCAGCAATCCTTGTGTGGAGAATTCAAGGGAGAGCTAAAGGGAGGAAGGGAAAATGTTTCTTCTCTGTCCCATGGCTGTTGAAAGAGAGGTTCCATGCACTGAGAAGTCTCCAGCTCAGTGGGAGAGAAGTAGTCCCTCTCCCCAAGGAGTTGTCAATCGGATGAAGGATACGGGATTCATCTGATGAGGAGCAGGAGGAGACACACGTGTCCTACTCTCAGAAAGCTCCCAATGTCATGGAGTGGGGAATTAGAACACACATAAGAGGGCTGAAATTCCTATGGGACCATTGCTCCCCTTCCTTCTATCTGTTTACTCTATCCACCTTGCTGGCCAATTAGATCAAAGGGTCTGGATTTCCCTCAAATTAGATTAAATTCTTTGTAAACATCTCTAGTTAGTTGGGGTCTCCCACCCCTCAGGGATGCTGCAGGAAAAGGGAAAAGGAGCTGGTGCTGAAAAACCCAAACCAACCAATTAAACAAAAACTAAACTTGAGCCTGGACAGATAATATTCTCACTATTACTCAAGGTAGTTTACCTTTTCCCATCATTTTCCCCATCTAATATATATTCTCATGCTGCCTCTTTGTGAATTTGTTGCTTTCTAGGCTTCCTCCATGAGTCAACAGGATGGCAGGGCCTAGAGTGTTCTGGAAGGCAGTCAGGAAAGTGGACATATTTATCAGCAAACATTTATTACATATTTACTATATTGTCAAGTACTGTAATGAGTTCTGGGGGTACAAAGAGAGGCAAAAAAAAACAGTGTTTGCCCTTAAGGAGTTTACTTTCTAATCCACATTATATTCTAATATATGATATCATGTATGACATCACATATAATATGATATTATATATCATATTCATAATAATATGAGAGAAATTATTATTTCTTATATTAATAATCAACTATTTTATTTACTTTTTTTTTTGCTGAGGCAGTTGGGGTTAAGTGACTTGACCAGGGTCACACAGCTAGGAAGTGTTAAGTGTCTGAAGTCAAATTTGAACTCAGGTCTTCCTGACTTCAGGGCTGGCACTCTATCCACTGTGCCACTTCACTGCCCCTTAATCAGTTATTGAATTAGCACCAGGATTTTTTCAGAAACCTGTGGGTTATTCAGTTTCTGAAAGACATTGTTGATAGATGAGATTGCCCAAGTCCCTGGTATATGCCTTTGGATCCTGGGTGGGAGACCCCAGCTAACTAGAAATGTTTACAGAGAATTTAATTTAATGGGAGTGAAATCCAGCTCCTTTGATCTGAGTGATCAGAGCCACATTCCCCAGGCCTTCATTAGAATAGGTTTATTTCTCATTATAATATCCAACTTCTCATTACTCATTAACCAATCAGAGTTGATTGAGACCCTGAGGAATATGCTCCCCCCACTTCAAAGGGCATATATAAGGATCCAGTGGGTTCCATGAGGTATCTTTGACATTTGAGAGTGCCACTGACTCCTTTTATTAATTATTGGCTAGCATAATTAATGAAATGATTAATAACCCAGGACATATGTCTTTTAAACTTTTTATTTGTCATAAATAAAGAGAAGATAGGAAGGCAAACTTTGGGGGATCTAGTTTAGAAGGGGGGGTAGAACAGGTCTTCCTATGTGGAAAAGTAAAGCAGGTGGGAAACATTTTGGCTTGATTAAGGCTTACATTGTAGAAACTGTAATGGGGCCTTTGAAGGAGAAAGTATTTGGCTACTATTCTAAACAGAGTTGCTATTGTGTTTCAGAGAATACTTACCATCCTGGCATGGTTTTCTGCTGTGACACACAGAGAAGAAGAATATCCCTCGAGTATTCAGGGATGCCATCTTTTTCCCCCAGAGGACTGCAGCTTAGAAATGTTGGGGCTTTTGGAGACATTTGCTTGCTCCCAGGGGTTGGCCTCCTGAATCCTGGCTTGCTTAGGGATGAACTCAGCTGACTGTGGGGGAGTCATAGAATTTTAAGGCTGGAAGGAATCAAATGATCAAGTTTGACCTTCTTTAACAAACAAAGAAACTGAGGTCCAAAGAGACTCACAAAGGATTATAGATTATAGATTTAGCTCATCTGATCTAGATCTTTCATTTTACAAAAGAGAGAACTAGGGCCCAGAGAGCTTAAAGTGATTTGCCACATACCAGATAGGTACCAAAGAAAAGGGTTCAAATTTAAAATTTAAACCCAGATTGAGGGCAGCTGGGCCTGGAGTCAGGAAGACTCTGCATCTTACTAGCTGTGTGACACTGGGCAAGTCACTTAAGCCTGTTTGCCCCAGTTTCCTCCTTTGTAAAATGAGCTGGAGAAAAAAAAAGGCAAACAACTTCAGTTATCTCTGCCAAGAAAGCCCCAAATGGGGTCATGGAGAGTCAGACATGACTGCAAAGTGATTATACAACAACAATAATAACAATATGTAGGTACCAAGATTCAGAGATGGAATTTCAGGTCAAAGGAGACTGATCTGGATTGAAAGGCAGTCATTCAGTCTATTGAAGCTCAAAGGAGACACCGAAAAAGTTGGGATTCCAGACCAGTGTTGTGAGGTATCTCAAAAGAATTTGCAGGCTCAGATCCATCTCCAAGTCAAGGGACAAAGTTAATTATAATTATAATGTCAAAAACAGGCTAAGTTCTAAAAGAATTTAGTAAAGAACCAAGAGTAAGAAGATAAATTTATGGGAAAAAGAGAGCAGGTGCTTCATGTCACTGATATGCTCATTTTATGGCTTACAAGTGGATTTGAGGTGTGGTCTGGTATGCACTTCATGATTGTCTCAGAAACTTTTTTTTTTTTTTTTAAATCACTGACCAACAGATTGTTATCTGACATCCAGTAATGTTTGTGGAGCTTCTATAGCACTCCCAAGGCCAGGAGACCTTAGGGTTATCTCTACATCTTCCTTAGAAACTATACCCCATCAAGTCAATCTAGTCAGTTGACCAGACTTTCTGCTGATGGAAAAGAACAATGGATTTAGAGTCAGAGGATTGAAAATCCTATTTTTGCCACTCATTACCTGTGTTTCCATGGGCATATATATTACTTGATATTTCTGGGCTTCAGTTTCTACATCTGTAACATGAAGGTGTTTGGAATGGAAAACTTTCAGCTTGAGATCTATGATCTTTGGGGCTCCTTACTCCACAGAGAGTCCTCTATCAATTTGTATCATATATCGAACTTTGATTTTCCCCTGTAATGGTGATAATGATAATGTTGATGATGACAGCAGACATTTATAAATATAGCAGAGACTATAAGTCTCTTTCTTTTGGCTTAAGATGGTGTTGGGAGAAATTAGTTCTATCCCACTCTCTTTCCTAGACTTTTTTTTTTTCCTTTTTGGAACAGTCTGGATTAATTTGAATAACTCAGCTCAGCTGCAAAAATGAGTTTTTTTTTGTTGTTGTTTTGTTTTTGAGCAGTGATACTGGATGATTCAGTGGATAAAATACTGGGGCTGGGATCAGGAATAGTTCAGTTGAGTTCAAATCTTGCCTCAGACACTTATTAGCTATGTGATCTTGGGCAATTCACTTAATTTCTGCCTGCCTCAGTTTTCTCAACTATAAAATGGGAATCATTAGAAACAGCTCCCTAATAAGGTTGTTGTAAGGATCAAATAAGACACATTTTTTAAAAAAAGTTTTTAAATTTAAAAAAAAGACAATATTTTATTTCCTCCATGAGATATAAAAACAATTTTTAATTGTTTTTTGCCCCTAAGATTCTGAATTCCACATTCTATCCTTTCTCCCTTTCCTCCTCCCTGAGATGGTATATCTGATATGGTTATATGTATGCAAATATGTAAAACTTATTTCCATTTTGTTTTGTGGGAGAAAATGAACCAAAATGAAAAAAGAAAGGAAGAAGGAAGGAAAGAAAAAGAAAGGAAGCAAGCAAAAATGGTGTGCTTTGGTCTGTATTCTATCAGTTCTTTATGAAATAGTATTTGTAAAATACCTGGCACATAGTAGTAGGCACTTAAGTGGTTCTTTCCTTCTTTCTTTGATTCTATTAATTCTAGAAATAGAAAGTACTATTCCCATGTTTTGTTGACTAGGTAACTAACTTTTCATGAGGATGAAAAGCCTTCAGGATATATTGTTAGCCAGGATACAGGTGAGACTGGGGATGCTTAAGTTATACTCCCCCTCTCCCTCAATATCAGCTGGGATGCTTGGGAGCAAAGACATTATATAACACAGTTGGGGCAATTGGGGTGACTTTACCCCCAACTCCCTTCATCTGGTCCCTCTGGGCAAGGAGGAGATAAATTCATCTCTAAGACTATCAGTGAGCTCTCAAGACCTCAGAGTGTTTCCATACTTTTAACCATCTTAATAGTGGATTTTTATCTGTTTTTTCTCTTCTTGTGATTAACTTTTAAACTGCCTTGGGACTTGTTTTTGTCTTGGAATATGTGCATATATATTTTTTTACATTTTAAAATTTTAATAGTATTTTATTTTTTGAAATATTTGCAAAGATAGTTTTCAGCATTCACCTTTGCAAAAGCTTGTGTTCCAGATATTTCTCTCTATCTCCTCTCCCCCTCTCCAAGACAGCAAGCAATCTGATATAGGTTAAACATATTGTGCATATTTTTAAAAGACAGATTGCTTATTTGAATTACCAGGCTTTGGAAACTGAATCCTCCTACAAAGTCCAAATTTGGCCAGGAACAGTACTCCATGCTTGTAATTTTTGAATTTTGGAGTTCTGAGCTTCAGTGGACTGTGCAGATGAATAATTGATGTGCTAAATTTGACCTCAAGATGATGAGCCCTTTAGAGCAAGGGGGTAGGGGTAGGCAGTGGATCAGGTCGAAGATCCCAAGCTGATCAATAGTGGATAGGGGCCACTTCTAATCTGATCAAAATGGGGAGACTTAGTTTTAAAAACAAGACAAAACAAAACAATCCCCTCCCCCCATCCTTCTTTGATGCTTTCCCAGGGCTTGGAGTTGACTTTGCTTTCCTGAAGGTTTCTATGAAGGGCAATGCAAACAATGGCAGGTCCTTCTGTCCTGGAAAGGATTTGAGTATAGAACTGGAAACACTGTTTCCTGTTTTCTGAAGATCAGGATAGCTGAATAGGCAGAGGCTCTACCAGTAGGTTCTTGGTGATGGATTCAGTGGCCATAGCAACCCATAAAATAAAGAATAATATATATTCTTCCACGTGGTAGGCTCCATCTGTATAATAGGGGGGTCTTTCCTTTTTGGGGTAGTTAGATGACATAGTGAATGGAGTGCTGAGCCTCGAGTCAGGAAAAACTTGAGTTCAAGTTTGAGCTCAGATATCCTGTTTGCCTCAGTTTCTTGTAAAATGAATTGTAGAAGGATATGGCAAACCACTTCAGTATCTCTGCTGAGGAAATTCCAAAAGGAATCAGGAAGAGTTGGACACAATTGAACAATAGCCACAACAGCCACCACCACCAATACTAGTTTCCCTTTGTAATCTTCCTGATCATTAGACATCAAAGGCAAATAGAAGTGCAGAAAGGAGAAAAGCTTGGTTCTGCGATAAAAGGCAGCTGTCAGGGATGATCCAGGCAGGGCATATTCTCTGTCTCAAGAGATTTTTTCAAAGGGCACATACAGTACTCTTAGACTTCTGGGGTTTCATTAATATATGTTTTTGTACTTAATAGTATTGTTTTCCCCAGTGACATGTAAAGATAGTTTTTTTTCCTTTTTTTTCTTTCTTTTTTGAATATTTTTTCTCCCCCCTTTAAAAATTTATTTAAAACTTAAATGCAAAATAGGAAAAGAAAAAAAAATTGACATGTGCACAGCAGAACATAAGATGATTCAAAATAAGAAGCAATAAATTTCCATTTCAAGAAAGCCTATATAATGAATACTACATATTATTTTCAGAACTGTCCATCTTTTCTTTGCATCCTTGTAGATTTTCTTTTGTTATTGGCTGTGTATTTTTTGCTTTTGCTTTTCCCCTCCTTTCTTCCCTCCCCAATGAAGGCTACAATTAAGCTCGGATACAGACACAGACACATGTACATATATACACACAAGTATATATATATATATACATACACAAACACATCCATAAATATCCATAATCATATACATATATAGACATATACATTTATATGTATCTATATGAGAGTGTACAATGCTTGTTTGTCCTCTGTTAGAGATAGTTTTCAGCATTCCCTTTTATAAGATTTTGAGTTCCAGATTTTTCTTCTTCCCTCCCCTATCCCCATGACTACTCTTTTTAATTTAATTTGTGTATGTGTGTGTGAATTTACTCTTTCTAGAGGATTTCCAGAGTTTGACTAAAACATCAGAAGAAGTCACAGGTATATGACTATGTGTGATACCCAGTGGGGAGAATCTGGGACTAGTCCATGGGAACCAACTCACTTTGCAGTGTATATCTATATAAGAATATACTATAAATACATATACACATGAATGTATATGTCTAGATGTGTATATGATTATAGATATCTATGGATGTGTTTATGTATGTATGTGTATATGTGTATATATGTGTATACACACACACACACACACACACACACACACACATATATATATCTGAGCCTTATGTCAGGAAACTAGGAGAAAGGAGCTAATCTGGGAATCAGGTGGGGATAGTACCAGGCCCTGTTCCCTTTCCTCTTAGCAATCAGCCTGCTGAAGATATCAAGTACCTAGCTGAACATTAGATGCCCTGTTAGAAGTTGAATGTGTTCTTTATGAGAGCAACGAGATAGGGAAGTCAGAGAACAATGAGACAATGTTCCTCTTCTTGTGATCTTGATGTCAGAAATGCTTGGAAAAGGTCCTCTACAAATGTCTTGGGTGAATCTGTTCCTTTCTCTGAAGAGCAGAGACATGCTGTGTTATAGGCTGTGGGGCAGCTAAACATTCAGACTTTACAGGAAGCTGTTGATCTGCTTCCACTACTCAGGTGTTAATATTGCATACTTTCATTTTTAATGCAATAAAATATATTTTAATTACTAGACCACTGAGTGAATTATTTGGAGAAAGAAAAAGAGATCAGGATCTAGTGGTTGGGGTGCAAACGTATGCAATCAGGGACTGATCAATGATCTGGAAGTGAACAAGGCGGGTGAGCCTACTTCTGGAAATGCATGATGATATAGAATGGAGGATCCCTCCTCTCATTCAGAGCATTCTCTGTCTCTCCTTTTTTACTATTTGGTGAAGACAAACTTTTGATTGGCTAATGAAATGGAACTGAGTGTGCTAAATAGAAAAACTGGTCTCTCCTCCTGATGGTGATCAAGGAGTACTGTAAGTCTGTAGATGAATAGTTAAGTGATGGAATTGGAATCAGACTGATTTCTCAAAGTTCAAATCTGGCCTCAGACACTTGCTAGCTGTGCGACTCTAGGCAAATCTCTTAACCCTTTGCCTCAGTTTTCTCATCTATAAAATAAGCTGGAAAAGAAAATGGCAAACCAAATCTAGTATCTTTGCCAAGAAAATCCCAAATGAGGCCACAAAGAGGTCACAATTGAAATGACCAACAAGTTTATGTGTTGACAAAGAGATAAAGCCTGAAGCCTATTGTTTCTAGTTGAGCTGGCATGAAACAATGAACATGTGGTATGGCTGGTTTCCTGTCTATTTTGTGTTTCCTTCTTTCCTGTTCTTTAGGGAATGCACTAGCTATAATCTTTTAAAAATTATTTTAATTTAAAAGTTTTTTCTTAATATTTTAACTTTTCCCCAGTTGCATTTAATTTTTTTTTACATTTGCTTTTAAAACTTTGAATTCCATATTCTCTCCCTTATCCCCACTCTCACCTTTCCATTAAATATAGCTATAATTTTTTAAGCTTCAAATGGTTAGAAAAGGCAGTAAAAGTAGAACTGGAGTCTTCATCAGAATTTGCCAGCAGCTAAGATGATGGAAAGAGTAACTCTGAATGACCTGCAGAATCTGGCCCTGCAGGGGCAGCAGGGGATTGACCAGGAAATTATGACATTTTGCCCTTCAAGCAAGGGAGTGACTCTATCCAAAGACAATGGCACCCCAGGAATTGAACTAGGTAGAGTGAATGCTTTGTAGCAATCACTTGAAATCTGAGCTCTTTGTCCCTCAGAATCCAAGAACACAGAAGGGAGAGTCCATTCTGCTTTTCAGGATGTATTCATACTTTGGTCTTTCTCTATCTTTTCAGTAAATATCCCTTTGTAAAAACTGATTGATGTTTATTGCTTGATGCATATTTAGGAGGAAATGGATGTTTAATTCTTCATATAATCACTATTGGGGTGTTTGTGTCCCTGGATGAGAATATAAAATCAGGGAAAGCACGGGGGACTTCAAGGAGGTTAGGAAGATTGAAACGGTTTATATTATCTGTGCATAAGAAGTTTAAGCAATCTAGTAGCTCTGGGCCAGAATAGCCAGGTGCTTTCTCTTAGGTGTTCCCTTGAGTGAGTAGACAGAACAAGCTTAGATCGCCATCTCATGGCTTAAATCAGATATATCATGCCAAATGTATCTGGAAAATCGAGTCCTTTGGTATCATTTGTGTGGGGTCCAAAGTATTTAAAAAACAAAATAGCTTATGTGGCCCTCATTGCCTTCTGTAGGGAGAAGATTGGGAGTTATTAAGAATAACAGAGTTTTTGGACTACTTATAAACATTAACTAGGTTCTTGTTACTCTAAATGTGAGATCTGTGTCCAATGACAAATAGATAAATTTCTTTTAAGAACTGACATTGCCAAAAGCAAGTTGCAGTTGAATGAAAAGATGGCTCATAGACTCTTCTTGGAGAAGCAAATAAAGGAAATGATTTCACCATGTATGCAAAGACAAGAAGAAATATCATTTTAGGAATGCTTTGTCATTTTGTATTACAGGACGCACGAGGAAAATAATTGAGCTTATTTGCTAATATCTATTGCAGAAGAAGAAGAGGACCTTGAAAGGATAATTTTCAATTACTGAATGTGGATGGAAGCATAGTATTTTTACTTTCTTTTGCTTTGCTTTTTCTTTCTCATGATTTTATCCCTTTTGGTCTGATTTTTCTTGTCCAACATGGAAAATATGGAAATATGTTTAAAAGGATTACACATGTGTAACCTATAGCAGATTGTTTGCTGTCTTGGGGAAGGAGGAGGTAAGGAGAAAAATTTGGGACACAAAGTCTTACAAAAATAAATGTTGAAAACTATTTCTAACTATTAGTTAGAAAAATAAAATGCTATTGAGGAAAAAAAGAAAGATAATTCCCAACTGATTCTCTACCTCATTTTCCATAGAAAATGCTCCAATCCTTTCCTCTCTTTTGGCTTTCCATACCATCCCCTTATCATCTTCTTCTGAGGATCCTATTTCATACTTTACTGAGCAAATAGAAACCATTTGCCATGAGTTCCTTCTCTTCTGTACATCTCAAAATTTCCTTACATTATCCTTTATTCTTTCCTTTACTTGTCCTAAGTAGCAAAGACTTCTTTCTCATGATTATAAGAGGGATTCTTTAGGGTTTGGGGGTGGGATATGGTAACAATTGTCTAATGCTTCTGAATTTTTTCCTAGTGTGTTTTCCCACTGTCAATCATCAATTATCACTGCTCCAATATAGTGTCTTTTTAAATTTATGGATATGTTTTGTGTTTATATTATATACACTTTACTCTTATTTCATGAAAGTTCTCTTATAATAAAGTAAAACTAATACAGTGACTTCATCTGAAAACACACACAATATTTCACATCTGTAGCCACCCTCCCACTCCCATTAAAAAAAAAGTTAATACAAATTGATTTTCTCTCCATTCTACCTCAAACCCTATTAGAAAAAAAGAAAAGAAAAACAAATTTCTTGTAACAAGTCTGCATAATTAAGGAAAACAAATTCTTAGATGTTTATAATACAATGCATATATGTCTCTTTTTGCTCCCTAAACCATCATTTTTCTATAATGGATGGCATGTTTTATCATTGGTCCTCTGCAATCATGAATAGTTGTTCTATTGATCATATATCTTATAGTTCCTAAATTTTTAAATAGTGTTTTAATTTTTCAGTTTATAAAAGTCCTCAAAATTATTCATTTTGTATAATATTGATGTTATAGTATAAATTGTTCTTCTGTTTACTTAACCATGCATCAGTTTGAATAATCCATGTCTTTTTGAAATGATCTATTTCAAAATATATAAAAGGTCTTATTATAAACAAATTAGAGAAACATGGAGATCTATGTATAAGATAAAAGTCTATGATCAGATAAGGACTAGAGAGAACCACAGGCAACAAAATAAATAATTTTGATAGCAAAAAATTAAAAGCTTTTTTTTTTAACAAATATAAAAAAGCTAAGATTAAAAGAAAAACAATTGGGAAAAAATCCTTTGTAGCAAGTTTCTCCGATAAGGGGTTCATTTCTATGTTGCAAAAGGAATTGATTAAAATTTATAAGAAAAAGAACTGCTCCCCAATTAATAAATGTTCTAAGGATATGAACAAATAGTTCACAAGGCAAGAAATCCAGCTACTTATAATCATTAAAAATGCTCCAAATCACTATGAACCAGAGGCATTCAAAGTAAAAGTAATTCTAAGATTCCATCTCATATACATGAGACTGGCAAAGATATTTTCTCTCTCTACTCTGGGCATTTTCACTGGCTACTCCCTGTGCCAAAATATAGTCCCTTTCCTTTTTACCTCTTGGCTGCCTTAATTTTTTGTTGTTGTTCATTCATGTCTAACTTTTTATTCTTTATGGCCATTTGGGCTTTTCTCGGCAGAGATACTGGAATGGTTTGCCATTTCCTTCTCCAGTTCATTTTACAGATGAGGAAATTGAGACAAACAGGATCAAGTGACTTGCCCAGGATAACACAACTAGTGTGGCCACATTTGAATTTGGCTCTTCCTGTCTCCAGGCTGGGTTCTCCACATACTGTGCCATTAGCTGCCCAATGGCTTCCTTCACATCTCACCTAAAATCCCATCTACTTTAAGAACCTTCTTTCTTTGATTACGTATAATTCATTCTGTATATATCTTGTTTGCACATAGATATTTGCGCATTTTCTTCCACATTAGATTACAAATTCTTCTTTGAGAGCCCTTGCCTGCCTTTGTATTCCTAGGGTTTAGCTCAGTGCATGGCTCATAGCAGATGTTTAAAAAATACTTACTGATTGACTGCCTGACTGAATGAGGGAGGCCAAAGACTTGTAGGCTACACACAAGTCTCATACCTATAAACCTTATATTGTGGGTTTAATATATATATGTATATATATTAAACCCACTATATATATATATATATATATAAGAATCAGAAAAACAGTGGACATGGTAGGCACTAAATAGTTTAATCAAATGTAAAAATCCAATAAATAAATAAAATCAATAAATAATAGAAATATCTCATTATAGATATGGGCGTCATTTATGAATGAGTTATTTATGTAATCAGGTTAGTGACTTGTTAGAACAAAGAATAAGATTCATACAAAACTAGAAGAAAGAATAAAAATGAGAAAACAAATGTCTTTTAATTAAAACAACCCTGACTTTACCTAATTTTTTTTGTTTTTATTTTTCATAATAGCTTTTTATTTTCCAAATACATGCAAAGACAGTTTTCAACATTCACCTTTACAGAACTTTGTGTTTCAGATTTTTCTCCCTTCCTTTCCCTCCCTCCCCTCCCCAAAGACAGTAAGTAATACAATATAGGTTAAACATGTTCAATTCTTCTAAACAGTTACACATTTATCATGCTGTACAGGAAAAATCAGATCAAAAAGGGAAAAAAAATGAGAAAGAAAAAACAAACAAGCAAACAACAACAAAAGAGGTGAAAATTTTATGGTGTGATCCACATTAAGTCCCCACAGTCCTCTCTCTGGGTACAGATGGGTCTCTCCATGACAAGTCTATTGGAGTTGGCTTGAATCACCTCATTGCTGAAAAGAGCCATGACTTTTTCTATTTTTAAAAGTCAAAGAGCTGAGTTTTCAGTGTGGAATTTCTTAATTTAAGTCTTGCCTTTGATACACATACTAGCTATGTGACCTGGACAAGTCACAACTATAACTATAAGCCTATGAATTATGGACAAGTGACTGATTTGTATTGGGGAGGAAGTTTCAATGCTGGGGGACCCTCACAATAATGAAATTATATGTCTGGCTCTAAAACCAAGCCATAAAAAGCAAACACCCCTCTCAAAAGCAAAATGGATGGAGTAAAAGGACATAAACATTATTTACAGTAGTTTAATACAGAAATTTGATATAAATCAATTGCCTTATGAAGATAAAAAGAACCTAAAACCTACTTAGTAAACATTGACTTACTTGCCAAGCAGAAAGATATATGACAACTAAGGGCAACATCTGTACAGAATGTAAACTTGATTGCATTATCTTATGGAAAAGTTGGAATAGAAATTGGGATACCCTTTATTTACCTCTTTAAATAGAAATATAGAGAGAAGGGTGGATTCAGTGGATAGAAAGCTGACTTTAGAGTCAGGAAGACCTGAATTCAAATGTGACCTCAGATACTTCGTAACTGTGTGACCCTAGGCAAGTCACTTAACCCTGTTTATTCAGTTTCCTCATCTGTAAAGTGACAGGAGAAGGAAATGGCAAATTACACCAATATCTTTGCCAAGAAAACCCCAAATGGGGCCATGAAGAGTTAGATGCCTGAAATAACTGAACAGCCACAAACAAACATTTCTGCTTTCAGAGAGAACTAAAGAACAACATCTACTTCCTGACCCTGAGAATATCTCTCTGACAAACCTTTTTTGAATTATAACTTATGGTAGCCTCAAACAATAGACAAGATTCCAAATAAAATGCAGTTACAGGATTCAGGAAAAAGATCAGTAACATTTTAACTCTATTAAGCAGAACAAAAGTCACATAACTAGCACAGAGATTCATTTTCTCTAAACCATTCAATCTTCTTTGACCACTATCTTTAAATGATTCACCTTTTTATATGGTCAAAGGTGAGCACAAGAGATAATTCCCACTGAACTATTCCAAGATTTTCTCCTTCTCTTAGTCCCATTATTGCCAGAATCCACTGAAAGACTGTAAAAAGGCTACTGTTCAAAGGTGAGTCAATCAATCCTCTGTCCAGTCTTTCCTAGGTTGAGCAGAAAAGAGAGCCTGAAAGGTGAGGAAGAAAGATTTCAGTGCATGGATATAGTTTCAGAATTTACAGTTAAGAAAGAGTGATAAAGTTTGTGTTTCAGATTAGTTCAAGGGCCTCAGGACAATGTTAAAGTGATTTTTTGAGATTTCTAAGAGGGAGTGAGCCACAAATAGATGGATTCATGTGACTACCCATAACCCAGAGGGAAATACATCCTGCACCAAAAGCATTTGAACTGTTTTTTGATTATCTGTGAGCAGTTATGTGGCACAGTGAAAGAAAACCTGAGTCTGAAGTCAGGAACACCTCCGTTCAAATTTGTCTTTAGATATGTACTAGATGAGTAATCTTGGGTAAGTCACTTAATTCTATTTGCTTCAGTTTTTTCATCTGGAAAGTGAGTTGGAGAAGGAAATGGCAGATCACTCCACTATTATTGCCAAGAAAACTCCAAATGGAGTCATAAAGAGTCAGTCATGACTGAACAACAATCTATTACTCCTCATTCTCCCTTCATGATTAGCTGCTGAAAGTAAATAAATTGGAGGGGAGTATATAAGCTATGGTTTTAGGGATGCAAATCTATAGAATGTCTTGAATCTGGGTGTAGTTATTTTCCTAGACATCTACTCTACCAATTGAGGTAGTACCCTAAGTATTACAATATATTTCCTGAATAATCTGTTTTTTTCTTCTGATTTCTTTTATGTGTGTAGTTCATAGTTGGAAATGTCCCAAAGTCTGTTTCATTCATCATGCTTATTTACATTATGATGCCTATTTCTCCTACATTTCGGGTTACCTGAGTTTTTGATCATTGAGAAATTGTATTATTACAGAATTCAATTTTACTTCTTCTTTTTTTTTTTTGCTTTTTACAGAGGCAATTGAGGTTAAGTGACTTGCCCAGGGTCACACAGCTAGGGAATGTTAAGTGTCTGAGACCAGATTTGAACTCAGATCCTCCTGACTTCAGGGCTGGTGCTCTATCCACTGTGCCACCTAGCTGCCCCTACAGAATTCAATTTTAAAGTATTGCCAGGAGACTAGTTGTATGTAGCTAGGTGGCACAGTGTATAGAGCATTAAAGGCTTGAGTTTAAATTCAGCTTCAGACACTCACTAACTAATCTTTCTGATTTCAAACCCAGTGACATCTGGCTGGACCTCATATTTACAAAAATCATGCCTTGATCTGCACCTTGAATTTGTTTAAATTGTGATGTTTAAAAAATTTGAGAGACATAATTTCTGGGAAATTAATAATTTTATTAGTGATGTTAGCATATAATTGATAAAAGAGCCAGTGTCACCGTCAAATGCCAAAGACTTCTCAGGAACCTACTCAGTGCTTATATGATTTTGGAAGTATTCTTTTGGGAGGCAATCAACTCTAATTGGTTAACAATTAATGAGAGGATGAATATTATAATTCAAGGTAGCCTTATTCTTTTGAGGATTGGGGGCCATGACTCTAATTAATCATCTAATTATAATCTATTATAATTCTATAATCTAATAATAATCTAATTAAAGCTTTATCTATATCCTTATCACCTTTCTTGGGTAATCTAGACAAAAGAGAGACTCCCTATTTTTCCAGACCTGTCTGTGTAAAACACAGTGAGTTGGAATGTATCAATTCACCCGAACTAAAATTTTTATTCCTTTTGAACAGATCTGAATTTTTCCTTTCATTATCAGCTTTATACTTCAAATGCTGTCTTAATAACCTATAAGGGCTGATTTTTGAATGAGAAAGTCAAAAAGGGAAAAAACCTTCATCCTAATTCAATAATTGGTTATTAACATAAAAAAGAAATAATGATTTCTCTTAGTATGAATCTTTTGGAATCATGGTTGGTCTTTTGTTGATCAGAGTTCTTACACCTTTCATAGTTGCTTGTCTTTGCAAGCAACCGTTCCTGTAAAAATGTTTTCTTTTTTTCTGTTTACTTTGCTGTGCCTCATCTCATACATAATTTCCCAGTTTTCTCTGGTCATGCTCTTCATCATTTCTTCCTCTCCCCTCCTCCAATCCAGGTTTGCTCAGACTTTGTCACAAAGCTAGTAAATTAGAACTCAGCTCCTCCTGATTTCAGGGAGCTCTATTCCCTACACCATCCAGCTTCCCTTCATTTCTTATAACCCAATAATATTCCATTTTGTTCACATGCTATAAGCTTATTGATCTATTCCCCTGGAGGAAATTACATTCTAACCCAGAAAAACAGCACATAAAGGGGAGCTGGAGAGGGTAGCCATTAGGAAACTTTTCTTTAAGTTCTGCCTTAATCTGATACTTTGGGCAAGCTAGATGACACCATAGTGGATGTGTCAGTCTGAAGTCAGAAAGACTCATCTTCCTGAGTTCCAAGACACTTACTAGCTGTGTGACTGTAAGCAAGTAACTCAGTCCTATTGGCCTTGGTTTCCTTATCTGTAAAATTATCTGGATAAGGAAATGGCAAATCAGTCCAGTATTTTTGCTAAGAAAACCTGAGTCGGACATGACTGAAAAGACTGGACAACAAAATCTGCTATTTTAGGATCATTAAGGACCTTTGGGGCCATCTTCCCAAACTTGCCATTTTATAGATTAAAAATACCGAGGCTTGTAGAGATTAAGTGATTCCACCAAAGTCATACAGGTAGTAAGTGGCAGAGCAGGAAACTGAGTCCATGTTTTCCCACTCAAATTAAGTACTCTGTGTAGTTTCCATGCACTGAGATTTAGTGACTTTGAGTCAGCTTTGTCACACTTTAGCTGTGTATCCTTGGATATCGGTTGCTCTTCCTGGCCCCCTGTTTACAGTACAGTAATTGCACTCAAAGATCTCTAAGATCTCTTACAATTTTCACTTCCTGTGACTGATCAGATTTCCACATACTCGGGAATAATCAGCTTTCTCCTTCTTCATTGCCAACAATGGCCACAAGAGGGTGAGCTTTTCCAACCCATGCTGTATCTGCATTTATTAATAATCAATTAATCAACAAGATTTTATGAGGTGCCTACTAACTGTCAGGTGCTTGGGATACGAGTACAGAGAATGAAATGTCATACCTGTAAAGAGCTTAGTTTCAACAAGCTTAGCATTAGTGGAAGTAATAATGACATATTACCCCTAATTCAGAGCTGAAAAGGACCTTATAGATTATCTAGTCAAGGCCATTCATTTTACATATAAGAAAACTGAGGCTTGGAATGTATATATGTATAGTATGCCTGGCTCAAGGTTACACATCTAAGTGATTAAGAGAGCCAAGATTTAAGCCCAGGTCTTGTGAGTCTGAGTTCAGTGTTGCTTCACAACATTTCTATCATTGTAGACCCTCACAGTTTGTGAGACACTTTCACATATCCTTATAAAAGCCCTAAAATGTGGACAGAAAAGGTGCTGTTATCTCCATTTGGCAAATGAAGAGCTGGAAGATAGAAAATTTAAGTGTTTTGTCTAATGTTGCATAGTGATTAAGTAGTAGATTCTAGAGTAGAACTCATTGCAGTTCAGGGTATGATGTGTTTATAAAAGCTTGTACATGTACACAAACATTCATGTATATGTACAATATGCCTGTGGCACACACATGTATAGAAACACACACATGTATATACAAATTACATCTGCATATGATATGTACATACAATCACTAATTATAATGGTACTTATAATTATTATATTATTGCTGTTATCTCAATCATGTCCAATTCTTTGTGACCCCATTTGGAGTTTTTTTGGCAAAGATATTAGAGTAATTTGCCATTTCCTTTTCCAGTTCATTTTCCAGTTGAGGAACTGAGGCAAACAGGGTTAAGTGACTCACTCAGGCTCACACAGCTAGTAAATATCTAAGACTGGGTTGAACTCAGGAAGATGAGTCTTCCTGATTTCAATCCCAGTGTTCCATCACCCATCCAGCCTACTATACTATATAGTACAGTAGTAATTATAAATACAAACACATGTGTATATACTTATACACACATTACACATAATGTTTGTATTAATACACATATATGTATATGTACCCACACACAGGGATATATTTGTACTTATGTACATATTATATACATATATATGCATTGAGTGTTTGCATATACTTATATGCACACATATATAGATATTCCTATATAAACAGGAAATACTTTGCTGGAGGAGATCCTTTAAGGCAATGTTTTAACCTACTGAAACAAATGCTTTTATCTTTTTTTTTCCTGAGGCAATTGGGGTTAATGACTTGCCCAGAGTCATACAGCTAGGAGGTGTTAAGTCTCTGAGATAGATTTGAACTCAGATCCTCCTGACTTCAGGGCTGATACTCTATCCACTGTGCCACCTAGCTGCCCCTCCTTTTTTTTTTTTAAATACACATTATTGATACCTTTTGTTTTTGTATCACTTACATTTTACACTGCGTTCCCTTCCCTAACTCCTTTCACATAGCCATTCCTGATAATAAGAAAAGGAAGACAGGGAAAAAAATTCCTCAGAACTAACCAATGTATTTAAAAAGGCTGACACCATTTCTCTGTCCCCCCTCCCCGACTTCTGTAAAGAAGGGCAGGGAAGAGGCTATCTTCTCGAGTGATTGGGGCCAAATTTGATTTTTATAATTTTGTAGCATTCATTTTCAATTGTTTTATTATTAATATCAATAATGTAAATGGATAGCAACAAGACTTACAATAAATTCTTTTCTATAATTAACAAACAATAAACAGTGATGTTCTCATTCTCTCTCTATTTTTTTTTTTTTGCTTTTTGCTGAGGCAAATGGGGTTAAGTGACTTGCCCAGGGTCACACAGCTAGGGAATGTTAAGTGTCTGAGATCACATTTGAACCCAGGTTCTCCTGACTTCAGGGCTGGTGCTCTATCCACTGTATCACCTAGCTGCCCCTCATTCTCTCTATATTTAGGACAGATGGGTGGAATGGTGGATGGAATGCCAGTCCTGGAGTCAGGAAGACTCATTTTCATAAGTTCAACTCCAATCTCAGACATTGTGTGACCCTGGGCAAATCATTGATCCCTGTTTGCCTCAATTTCCCCATCTGAAAAATCAGCTGGAGAAGGAATTGACGAACTACTCTAGTACCTTAGTCAAAGAAACCCAAATGGGGTCACAAAGAACAAAAACTATATTTAAGATCAAAACTAAAAAGTCATCTAACCCACTCTTGCAAGCATTTGTATATGATGAGACTAAAGTAAAGTGTGATAAAGTGATTTTTTTTCTGAAGCGATTTTCAAAATGTATACCACAACATCACATTTACTAAGAGGTAAAGGTTTCTAGGCAATGGCGTCACTCACAGCTAGAAGTGTTGTAAGCATTATTGTAGATGCTATTTCTTAGCTTCCTTCAGATTCATAGTACTTCTATGGCCTTCTCTGGTATCTTTTTATTCAATAGTATTATAATTTTCTGATTACATGTAAAGATAATTTTCAACATTCATTTTGTAAGATTTTAAGTTCCAAAATTTTTTCTCCCTCCTTCCCTTATCTCTCCTTCACTAAGGAAGCAAGCAATCTGATATAGGTTATACTTTTAAACATATGTCCATATTTGACATGTTGTGTAAGAAAAGTCCAAAAAAGAGGGAAAAACCACAAAAAAGCAAAAGCAAACAAACAACAAAAAAGGTGAAACTAGTATACTTCAATCAACATTCAGTCTTCACAGTTCTCTCTCAGAATGCAGATGGTATTTTCCATCCCAAGTCTATTCCATGGTATCTCTTAAATAGATCCATTCTTGCCTCTGTCCCAGCCTGTGGGGACTTCAGTCCTTGAAGTTTCCACTTTGCCACTTTTCCTTGGAACTTCTCCCCTATTTAGCATAGTGTCTGGCATGTGGCAGGTACTTAATAAATATTTGTTGAATTAGCTGGAGCTGCCATCATCATCCTTCTTCAATCACCCACCTTTTTGTCTTTTGGTCCTGCAATAGCTTCCCCACTCTGCTTTGCTATTGACCCTTGGATCTTTAACTCATACTCAGATACTCAAAGAGATCTTTCTCTCTAATGATAGAGATTATAGGAGTCCAGCTCTAATAAATAGGATTGGTGTAGATATGAAGATGCATGAGCCAGTGGGATTCTGTCAAACAATCTGTTTATTGATCTGAGAGCCAGAGTTTATATACTCCTTAAGCTAGTGCTATATTAACATCAGGATTAAGCTAGTATTGCATTAACATCAGATTTAAGCTAGTGTTGCATTAATAGCGGATGTCTCTAGGTGGCACTGTGTACATTCCAGGGTTAATGTATATACTTGGACATTTCAGTTTGACATTAACTTTAAACAGTAACTAGTAGTAATAATAACAGAGTCCTAAATAGCAGTAACTAGCAGTAACAAGAAGTAACAATGTACCTATGATAAGAGTCATAAATAGTATAGTTTCTGTCACATGCATTCTTCACCAAGATTATCCTAAATTTATCTGGAGCAAGTCTTTCATTCATTGTTATAGGGATAAGTGAACCAGTACTTTGAACTGCTCGCCTTTACACAGTAGGTCTCAAGTAATACCTATATTGGACTCTTCCTGTACATAGACTTATTCAATACTGGCCCTCTACAATAGATCATACCCTGTCAATTCCTGTCTATCCTGAGAGATTCTTGTCCATGCCATACCATAGAGTGTCTTTCACTCCATGTAATGGAGACCTTCCTTTCTTACTCCTGACACAGTTAAAACACTCTAGCTCAATGTCTGTTGTATCTCATCCTGGACAAATGGTTAACCCTCTTCATTTTTTGCTCAGGTATTTTCCTGATGAGATCCATTATTCCAGTTCTTCACAATTCCTTATTTTCTATGAGTTATGATCCGTCCATGTCCACTGCTTTTCTCTCCATTGCCCTTTATGTATAACTCATTTGTAATTCTTCAGAAACTCTAGTCTTCATAACTCTCAGTCCTCTGAATATGTGAATATAGCTATCTGTAAAATTTCTGTGGGAATTTGAAGGGAGTCAGAAATTTTGCAGGGTAAATAGACTTGTGAGATGCTGGGAAGCTGCTGAGATGTGTGCTTATGGGTGTGCAAATTTCTGATTTCCTATTTTCTTTCTTTTTAAATTTAGATTTATTGTGATTCCTTCCTTAAAGGTGCAGAGATCCAGAAAACGAATGCAGTGAGACTGAGGCTCTTTAATCATCATGTGGGTGAAAGACAGAAGACCTTATAGGTTGTGACCTTACACAGTCTCAGGTATGGTCCCCCTTTTCCCTTTCTCTCTCCTTGCTCTGAATTATTTTAAATTTAAGGTGTGCCAGAAGACAACGATGGAAATTCAATAAGCCAGGGTGAAGTACTAATGTTGTGCAAAAGGACTGTGGAGAGCTCTTTTTCATTTGACACTCTGATAATTTCAGAGAGCTCAGTTCCCTCCATTTTCCAATTTCTCTGAGAACTTTGATGACTCTTGGATTGATTTTGGCTGCTTTTCTCTACCTCTCTCCTAGACCTAGGACCTTATCTGAGATTTTAAAGAGAGCTAGGGATCTGGGGACCATCACTGGCTTACAGCTTCCCCAAATTGTATGCTCTGGGCTTAGGCTACTCTTGGGGGAATAGGGGTAAAGAAGGTGGAAAGAAAAGTGGGGGTGTTTTAGGGATTTTCTTTCATGTTGTGATTTGCTCCAGGAAGGCACCAAATTAAAATTCTATTGAGATAATAGTGCTTAGGATAGGACGTCAGTGTGTGTGTGTGTGTGTGTGTGGGGTAATATGGGGCACTCTCCTCAAGGGTGTCTCTCCGGAGCTGTCAAGTAGGCTACTTACTAAATGAGATTAAACTCATGGGAAAACAGCTTCTGAACTTTGACAGATATCACTCTTCAGTGGGCTCACTGGGTTTCCTGAATGGACAATAATGGGGTGACAAAATATGATCTTTAGGTAACAATTGCCCTTGTCATTCCACTTAGCTATACTTGTCATACACAGAGAATTAACTTGACAAATTGTATTCATTCTATATTCTGTAGATTCAGCTCAAATCACAGATGTGATTTCTTGGATGGATCTTAACTTGTCACCTTGTCAATTGTCTCTAAACAATCTCAAATACCCAGGGATTCTGGAAAGGAATCCAGAGAAGGAGAATAACAAGATTTTAGATTTAGAGATAATCTATTCTAAACTTCTCATTTTGTAGTGAAGGAAAGAAATGTTTAAAGGAGGGAGGTAACTTATTTGGGGTCACTCAAGTTGTAAAACTGAAATTTGAAATTTGAATCATTCTGATTTCAGATCCAGTGCTCTTTCCATGACCTCAATGGAAACTGGATTTTATTTCCCTTTTCAGAAATTCTTAGTCTAATTCTTAGAATTAATTAACTAATTAATTCTTAATTCTTAGAATTAATTAACTAATCAATTCTTAGTTCTTAGAATTAATTAATTAATTCTTAATTCTTAGAATTTTCAGAATTCTTGCAGGAAGACAGGATTTTGTAGCCATTTTTTAATCTGTCATCTGGAGATGGTGAACCTCAGTAACCATCTTATATCACTTTATCCTCCCCCCATTCTTTCTTGAGCAGCTTCTGATAATGGCTGAATTTGTCTCAATTCTCTTTTAGTGAGAATTGGGGTAAAGGGGTTTTAAATCTTTGTTTTTTTATATATTTTTAAATTTTTATTTTCCTTAGTTATATGTAAAAACCACAACATTTTTGTTATACATATACATTCTTTTAAAAACATATTTCCTTATGAATAATTTAGAAGAGAAAAAAATCAGAAAAAAAGAGAAAAACCATGAAAGAAAAAAAAACCCCAGAAGAAACAAAAAAAAAATTGAGCATAGCATGTGTTGATTTACAATCTGTTTCTATAGTTCTCTCTCTGGATGTGGATGGCATTTTCTATCCAAAGTTTATTGACATTATCTTGGATCACTGAACCACTGAGAAGAACCAAGTCTTTCTTAGTTGATCATTGCACAATCTTGCTATTGCTGTGTACAATGTTTTCCTGGTTCTGTTTATTGCACTGAACATGTAATCTTTCCAGGCCTTTCTAATATCAGCCTGGTTATCATTTTTATAGAACAATAATATTACATTACTTTCATATATAATAATTTATTCACCTATTCCCTAATTGATGGTCATTATTCATTTTCCAACTTTTTGCCACCATAAAAAGAACATCTACAAACATTTGTGCACATATGGATCCTTTCCCCTCTTTTATGATTTCTTTGGGATACAGAAGGGGTATTAAATCTTTAAAGGTTATGAAGAGGTGTTGGGGAGTGAAGAAGAGGGTGAGTTAGGAGGCAGCATGGAGAACTGCTAGGTTATGGGACTCTGCTGAGAAGTAGAACCGAGGCCACCTTGACCTTTGGTGCACAATCAGTTTTCTGTCATATTGCAGAAACGTCCTTGTTGAGCAAGGAGCAATGATTTGTGATCATGGGAACAATCTTCTTTTTTGGTCTGAAGGTCACAGCTAGTTGCTTGTGAGCAGGGATGCCTTGACAGGGTCTCTGGATTGTGATCTGGTTGCTAAATTGGTGGATTGACTCTCTTCCCATTGGTCGATACCATGCATATGCAAAGCCCATGAGCTGCTTCTCTGAATGGTGATTGGGGATTGCTTACGGTTCCCTCTTGCAAAAATATCAACAAGGCTGTGCTGCATAATAAACTGGAGCTCTCTTCACACCTTATGAGTCTTCCTCCTCATTCATCTCCCCTCCAAGATCAAAGGGCTCACATACTTTGAGCTCTTACACAGCCGCAACAGAGAACATGTTGAATATGGTATTGGAGGTCCTGGGTTGAAACCTTGGCATTCATTACCTATATAACCTCTTTATTCTTTACTCCACAGGTTGAACCAGTTCCTCCATCTCTAAGATGATAGCATTTAATTCCATCAAAAGTAAAGTACAATTGAAACTTAGAAAGATGTAGGATTCTTGGCTCAGCAAAAAGGCAAATGAAATTCAATTTTATGCTGATAGTAATAATCTAAAATATTTTTATGATCCATTGAAGGCTATTTATTGCCCAAAGACCTATTGTGCATCTCAACTATTCAGTGGTGTCACACTGATTAGTGATAAGGACAGGATCCAGGAGAGATGGGCTGAAAACTTCCATAGTGTTCTCAACAGACCATCATTAATCAATGCTGAAGCTATTGACTATCTACTTCAAGTTGAAATCAATCACTCCCTAGCTGAAGTCCAGCTGAAGAAGAGATTTTGAATATTACTACTTTCTTGTGGTAAGGCACTGAGTGCTGATTTTATTCCAGCTGAGATTTGCAAGGACTGGGGGAGTCCATTGCTCATACAAAAGCTGACTGAAATTTTTCAGATTATATGGCAAGATGAAGTCATGCCCCAGGAGTTAAAGGGTGTCTCCATCATCGAAGGTAAAAGGAATAGATTGTCCTATGTCAATCGAGGAGGGGGGGGTCTCTCTCTTAGTCATTGCTGGCAAAATTATTGCCAGAGTCATTCTTATTAAGCTGACTCTACACCTAGAATAATGTCATCTATTTGAGAGCTAGTATGGCTTCATAAGGGACTAAGGAACAGTTGATATGGTATTTATTGCCCAACAACTCCAGGAAAAATTCCAGGAGCAGACAGAGGTCTGTATATATTTACAGACCTGACCAAGGCCTTTGATACTGTCAGTCATGAGGGGTTATGGAAAATTATGTCAAAATTTGGTTGCCAAGAGAAATTCATCAGTATAATTTGTCAACTTCATGATGGTGCACTTGCCTGGGGTTCTGGACAATGGACAATACTCTTGAGCTTTCCTAGGCACCAATGGAGTGAAACAAGGTTGTGTGCTTGCTCCCATGCTCTTTAGCATGATATTCTCAGACATATTGTCAAAAACTTCAGTGAGGACAAACATGGAATCAAAGTCAGCTATCTCAATAATAGTAAATTCTACAACTTGAAAAGTGGAAGTAGTGTTGGTGTATGATTTTTTTGTTGGTAATGCAATCAGTGCAGCCTCTGAAGCAGATATACAACAGAGTATGGATCAATCCTCTGCTGCTTGTGCTAATTTTGGCCTAACAATTAACACCAAGAAAACACAGGCTCTCCATCAGCCAATACCACACCATCTATATACGGAACCATTGGTTACAATAAATGGTAAAGTTTTGAATGCTGTGGATAAACTCACTTACTTTGGCAGTATACTTTCCAGGTTTGTCCACATTGATAATGAGATTGACACATACATTACACCAGAGCTAGCTCAGTGTTTGAGAGGCTCTGTAGGAAAATTTGGGAAAGGTATTAGACTGACTACTAAACTGAAGGTCTGCAGAGCCATTGTGCTGATCTCATTGTTTTATGCCTATGAAACCAGGACAGTATCCCAGTGCCCTGACAGGAAACTGAATCTCTTCCATTTAAATTGTCTTAGGAAGATTCTGAAGATCACCTGGCAGGATAAGGTACCAGACACTGAGGTCCTTTCTAGAACTAAACTGCCAAGCATTCCAACTCTACTGCAGAGAGCACAACTCTATTGGGCGGCCACATCGTTTTAATGTCAAATATATGCTTGCCAAAAAATTTATGGAGAACTCACACAGGGTAAGCACTCACAAGGTGATCAGAAAAAGCGATACAAAGACACTCTCAAGATATCTCTTAAGAACTTTAGAACCGATTGTATGACATAGGAGACACAGGCACAGGACCACCCAGCATGGTGTGCCATCATCAGAGAAGGTGCTGTGCTCTATGAGCAAAGCAGAATTGAATTAGTCCAAAGGAAACACGAAATATGCAAAATTAGAGAAGCTTCCCCAAATGTTCATATATACTCTTTGTGTCTGATCTGTGGCAGAGCACTCCGAACTCGTACTGGTTTGATCAGCCACAGTTGGACACATTGTATCTCAACTCTAACATAGTGATGTAATTTTGGTCACCTTCAAAAATGAAGGACAACATCTCTTGAGATCTCAATATCTCATGGATAAAATGAAGGAGTTGAGCTGTAAGGGTAACTACCAGCTCAAATCTATGGCCTTGGGATTATAAGAAAGGGAGGAGAGGAACCTGGATTTCAGCTAAGTTTTTTTATTTCTGGGATAAGACAGTGAAGGGCAGCAATGTCCAGGCAGTATGGGGACATTGGAACAGAGATGAGGGAGGCAGGTAAAAGGAATATGGTTATCTCTTCCACCTTATGACTTTCCCCATTGTTATTTCACTATATTACAGTTTGGCAGAAGAAATTAAATGGGAATTTTTGGGGGAATTTGTGGAGGGCTCAGATGACAGAACAAAAGTTTAGAAAATTAGAAATGCAAAAAATATAGTATTGTATAATATAAGTGTATTTTATCTTTTAATATAATAATTCTGACTTCTTTTCTAGTATAAAGGGAGGATCAAAAAATTTTGTGCTCCCCTAACCCTTGTAATGTGGAAGGGATAACTATACAATCACTAATAATATTGATAAGGACACTAATTTTAATATGAATGTAACCAATCTAAACTTATTTGCCACTGAATATGTACAGAAAGGCATTACTCTGCATTGGTAGAGATAATGCTGTGCATGTTGTGACATTGAATACCTATGTAAGGGATGGAGTTATTGACAGAGCTTCTTGGGAGGAGGTACACATGGTTTCAGGGAGTCTTTGAGAAAGATATATGGAGAGAAAAGCAATACACATATAGGGGAAGCTGGCTTCTCAACATGTTCCTGATTTTTAGGTTCCTTTCTTACTGCTATTGTTGTTTAATTGTTTCAGACTCTTTGTGACTCTATTTGGGCTTTTCTTGCAAAGATACTGGAGTGGTTTGCCTTTTCTTTTTCCAGATCATTTTACAGATGAGGAAACTGAGGCAAAGTTAAGTGACTTGCTCAAGGTCATACAGTTAGGATGTGTGTTGAGCTCTTCCTGATTCCAAGCCCTATGCTCTACTCATTGTGCAACCTGTCCTCCCTATAGATTGCTAGAATGGACCTCTTTGGATGAGATCAGGTTCTCTCCCATGATTTGAGCTGATAATCTCGTCTTATTCTCAGCTAAAGAAATAATTTGCTTTTGCATATATATGTATATTCTTTGGCATATTCTAATTTGTATTTTTAATCTGGCTTTTATTAGCTGTTTATTTGAGTAAATGGATTTATTTGTTCATTGTTTTTTTGGTGGAGCTAGTAATTGGTGAAAAAAACCTGGCAAATATAAGTTAAGAGCTATTCTCTCTCTTATCAGTAACCTGGGAGCAACACACACAAAACTGTTCACAACAATTTCCTGGATTGACCTGTTGACCCATAAAAAATTAAAATAAGATGTCAGTTTATTCTTTGGAAGAAGCCCTTCCAGGTTCTCATTAATCATAGAGTCTTCTTTATAAGATTTTCTTTATTTTTTCTCATATATGGTTTGCACATTGTTGTTTCCTGTTTCTCCCAAAAAACTGGGAATTCTTTGAGAGGAGGGATTTTTTTTTTTACCTTTCTTATATTTCTAGAGCTTAGCATAGTGTCTGTCACACAGAAGACACTTAATAATGCTAGTTGATTGACTGCCAGAACAAATACTCATAACCTTTTATCTATGTAGAATGAGAACATAGAAGACATCAAAATTACATAGAAAAAAGTAACCTGTACTCATCTACTTGTGCAGTCCAGGAAAGGACTATAGGAGAAGGATGAAGGATGAATATCGCCCCAAATGTGCTAGTAGAGATATTCTGAAGATGCTTTCTGTAGAAGATGAACTCAAGAGTAACAGTTAGCAGAGAGAAAACTTCATCCAATGATATGCTATACAGATTGTTTCCTTCCTTCCTTCCTTCCTTCCTTCCTTCCTTCCTTCCTTCCTTCCTTCCTTCCTTCCTTCTTTCTTTCTTTGAGTGAAACAATTGGGGTCACACAACCAGTAAATGTCACCATTTGAACTCAGATCCTTCTGATTCCAGGGCTGATACTCTATCATCTGGGCCATCTGGACCCTGAATTGTTTCTTTAAAAGATCAAAAATATCAGATAGGTCTTCAATCCAAAGTTATGAGTTGTTCTAGGCATGTGGATTTTCCTACTTATATGCCTTCCTGTTAGATTTCTTTGAGTTTGTGTTCTTTTTCTTTGTATTAACTGTGTGCATTGGTTGGAGAGTGTCAGATTGATATTGTTCTCATTTTTGTCTTCCTGTTTAGTAAATGTTTCATGAATAAGAGTAAATGATGTCATCTTGACTGATTTAAATGGAAAGCACACTGGTGGGGTCTCAGTAAGTACAGTTAAGAGTTTAGTCATATAATTTCGCTATAGCAGTGTGGTCACCCTTTTGAGGAGTTATCCTGATCTCCCAGCATGGGCACAGGTCAGACAAGAAATAAATTGGGGAGTAAGGAAGTTAATCTCATGCTTGTGCCACATATAGATGAGAAAATTAAGTCATAAAAAGGATAAGTGACTTTTCAGAGGTCACATAACTAGTAAATAGTAGATTTGATTTCAAGTCCAAATCTTTTGGGCAAGTCTCTAAACCATTTTAATTTAATTTAATTTAATTTTATTTTTTTTGATCAAAGTCATACAGATTTATTTTGTATAACTTCACCTGTGGTTTCTTTTTTTTTTGTTTTGTTTTATTTTAAGCTTTTTATTTGTATAACATATGTATGGGTAGTTCCCCAACCTTGATCTTTACAAAGCTTTCTAATACAAATTTTACCCCCAGTCCCCTCCCCTCCCCTAGATGGCAGGAAGTCCACTACATGTTAATAATGTTGAAATGCTTGAGAAGTTATGCAAGAAAAATCCTATCTACAAGAAAAAAAAAAGAATCAGAGAAAGGCAACACAATGCAAGCAAATGTCAATAGAGATCATGAAAATGTTTCGTTGTGGTCCATATTTCATGTCCCTCTTTCTGGGTGTATATGGTTTTCTTCAGTGAACAACTGGAACTGGTTTGAGACAATTCTTTATTGCAGAGAGCCATGTCCATCAGAATTGATCATCATGTAATACTGTTGTTGCTGTGCATGATGATCTCCTGGTTCTGCTCGTTTCACTCAGCATCAGTTCATGCAAGTCTATCCAGGCCTCTCTGAAA
>JAJPUD010018004.1:0-29817 GCA_023553655.1 Myrmecobius fasciatus
AGAATAGTTGGAAAGGGTAGAAGGGTCAAGGGAAAAGATATTTTTAAGAAAAGGAAATTTTTAAGAATGTTTATAAATAAATAAGAGGAAACCAGTGGAAAGAAAGAGAATGGAGACAAATGAAACAACTGCTGGAAACATCAAGGAATGTAATACTGAACACAGGTAGAGCAATGAGCTTTAATGAGTTGGAGGATGTCTCCTCTGTGATCAGAGAGAAAGAAGAGAAGGAGTCGGGGATAAGAAGTTCTACAGAATGAAGGAAACCAACTAAAAGAAAAACAAAAACCTAACTTGACTTTAGGGTTCATTAAGACAAATGGTGTCCAATGAGAATGGTAACAAAACCGCTCTTAAAGTAAAGAGCGGTTTACCCTAGTCAGATCACATCTGGAACACTGTTTTCTATTCCAGGTGTTACATTTTCAAAAGGACACTGACAAACTGGAGCATATCCAGAATGGTGAAAGGAATGAAGACCATTTCAACTGAAAAACCTGGCTACTTGGTGTATAGGATGTTGGATCCCTATCTACCATGGCTCATTCCCACCACCCATTTTTTAAAAAGTTAATTTATTATTAATACATGTTGTTTTATGAATCATGTTGGGAGAGAAAAATCAGTGCAAACAAGAAAAGTCATGACAGAGGGGGGAAAAAAAAGAAGTGAACATAGCATGTGATTTACTTTCAGTCTCCTTAGTTATTTCTCTGGATGCAGATGACATTTTCTGTCCAAAGTCTATTGGGATTCCTTTGCAGCACTGAACCACTGATAAGAACCAAGTCTTTCATAGTTTATCATCAAACATTCCTGCTATTATTGTGTACAATGTATTCCTGATTCTGCTTGCTTCACTCAGCATCAGTTCATGTAAATCTTTTCAGGCCTTTCTAAAATCAGCTTGTTCATCATTTTTATACAACAATAATATTCCATTACCTTCATGTACTTGTTCAGTCATTCCTCAATTGATGGGCATTCATTCCTTTTCCAATTCTTTGCTACCACAAAAACAGCTGCTACAAACACATGTGGGGCCTTTTCCCTCCTTTATCATTTCCTTGGGATACAGACTCAGGATTGGCACTGTTAGGCCAAAGGGTATGCACAGTTTTATAGCCCTTTGGACATAGTTCCAGATTGCTCTCCAGAATTGTTGAATCATTTCAGAACTCTACCAACAATGCATTTCCATTAGTGTCCCAATTTTCCCACATCCTCTCCAACATTTATCATTATCCTTTCCTGTCACCTTAACCAATCTAAGAGGTGTGCAGTGGTACCTCAGAGTTGTTTTAATTTGTATTTCTCTTTTTTTGCTTTTTGCTGAGGCAATTGGGGTTAAGTGACTTGCCCAGGGTCACCCAGCTAGGAAGTGTTAAATGTCTGAGGCCAAATTTGAACTCAGGTCCTCCTGATTTCAGGGCTGGTGCTCTATCCACTGTGCCACCTAGCTGCCCCCTTAATTTGTATTTCTCCAATCAATAGTGATTTAGAACATTTTTTTCTAAATGCCTTTAATTTCCTCATCTGAAAATTTTCTGTTTCTATCCTTTGACCATTTATGAACTGGGGAATGATGTATATTCTTATAAATTTGACACAATTCCTTATATATATTTATCAGAGATACTTGTTATAAAGATTTTTTCCCAGTTTTGTACTTCCCTTTTAATCCTGTTTCTGTTGGCTTTGTGCAAAAACTTTTTAATTTAATGTAATCAAAGTTGTTCATTTTGCCTTTCATAATGTTCTCTAGTTCTTCTTCTTTGGTCATAAATTCCTCCCTTCTCCAAAGATCTGATAGGTAAATTATACTTTGTACTCTTAATTTGTTTATGGTATCATCTGTTATGCCCAAATCATATGCCCAAACCCATTTTGACCTTATTTTGTTATGGACCTACCACCCATTTTTGCTGCTGAGAAAATCACATCACCATTCTGGCTGAGTCCAATACAAATTCATATTATCTCACTGCAAGTGAGAACTCACTGTTGTATGGCAAAACTTTTATTTTTCCTTAATTGACTCTATCCATTCATCTTAGTAGCTATTTTTACCTTTTTTACTCAAAGCCCTAAGGCTTTCCCTTCCTGTCCCTTAGTGGGCCTCCTTGATTCTTACTTTATTAAGAAAATTCAAAATTATTCATTAAAAGCTCTTTTCATCTCTATTAGTAATATTTCAAAATTCTTTTACATCTTCACCATCCCTCAATTCTGAGGAAGAGGTGGCCCTTCTTCTTGCCAAGATGACACTCTCTACCTATGCCTTCAACATCTTCCCCTCCAGCAATCTGTCCCTTTATTTCCTCCTCTTTCATCTTCAATCTTTCCTTGTCTACTAGCTATTTTATATCTACCTTACCTTTAAAAAATTTCTGGGGCAGCTAGGTGGCACAGTGGGTAGAGCACCAATCCTGAAATCTGGAGTACCTGAGTTCAGATCTGACCTCAGATTTCCTAGCTGTGTGACTGTAGGCAAGTCATTTAACTCCAATTGCCTGAGCTAAAAAAAAAAAAAAAAAAAAAAAAAAAAATCCCTCTAAATCTTTTTCCCTTTTTACTGCCAAATTCTCAGAATTGTTTACACTTAATATCCCTGGACCTCCCACACTCACTTCCTTGAAACTGCTCTCTCTAAAGCTACAAATGTTTTAGAACTAATTGGCTATCCAGATTCAAAGAACAGTTATGAATGGCTTGATGTTAACATGGCAGGTCTCCAGCAGAGTAGTTCAATCAATAAAGATTTTTAAGGCCCTACACTATGTGCTGTTTTTGTGCTTGGCCTGTGCTTCTTAACATTTTTATTTATTACTTGAATCAAAGGTATGGATGCCATGCTCATTAAATTTATAAATTAGACAAAGTTAGAAAGTACTTGGCTGCCGGGATCCAAAAAGATTTTGACAGGCTAAAGTGCTGAATCTCTGAAGATCAAAAACCATTGGAAATAAAGGTAAAATCTTATACTTTAGCACAAAAACCAATTTCACAAGTACAAGATGGGAAAGGCAAGGTTAGACAGCTGTTTGAAAAAGACCTGAGAGTTTTAGTGGACTGTAAGCTCAAGAAGTCAGCACTGTGATGCAGCAGTTCCCAAAAATCTATTAAGATTCTGGACTATATTAGACCAGCACAGGATCTAAGAATAAGAAGGTCATAGTCTCCTTGTCATCTTTCACCTTTGTCACAGTTTAGTGCCCAGAGGAAGGCAATCAGGATGGCGAAGTTCATGTCATACAAGGGTCAACTGAAGAAATTAGTTATGTTTTATATAGCTTGAAGAAAAGAAGACATAAGGGAATATAGGAGGAGTGAGAAAAGGAAGATGAAGAACAAGAACAAGAAGAAGGAGGAAAAGGAGCAGGAGAAAAAGAAGCCGCCTATATAGCACGTTAAGATTTCCTAAATGATCTACATGTTATCTCATTTGATCCTCACAACCCCTTGTGAAGTAGATGCTGTAATTGTTTTCATATTATAGATGATGAAACAAAGGTTGAAACAGGTGAAGCAACTTGGGTCCTCCTGAGCCTAATGCTAGTACTCTATCCACTGACCCACTTAGCTGCCTCACGATCAAGTATCTGCTAAACATCTTGAACTTATAATGTTAAATATAACGTCTCCTCCTTAGACCTTTGTGTTTTCCAAACTTTCTTAGCTTCCCAATTGGTCTTCCTGACTGTAGTTCCTGCTTCTTCCACCCATCTTCCACGAAACTGCTAAAATAATCTTAAGACAAAGGTCTGACCACATTACTTCAACAGTGGCTCTATGATGCCTGTAGGATAAAACACAAAGTCTCCATAACCTGGCTCCAATTCAGTCCTGTTTATGTGATCTATGCCCAACCCAACCAGATTTTTTGCACTTGCTCCCAAATGGTGTTCCATCTCTCACCCTATTGACTCTCACACTCCCTCTTCCCCTTTGCTTCTTAGAATCCCTCACTTCCTTTTCTCATTGTTGCAGACACTAGCACTTCCCCCATGAAATGAGCTTGTATTCACTGGATATAGCTTTCTTCCATAGAGCCAAGAAGACCTGAGTTCAAGTTCTATTTCTGACACATACATGGCTGTGTGACACTTGGCAAGTTATTTCACCTCTGAGCACTCCTAGGCAGCTAAGACGTAAGTTGCAGAAGAGTTAATGACCTGCATTAGAAAGAAGGAATTCCTCCTACACCAATGAAATCACAGATCTAGAATCTAGAGCCTCCTTCCTTAAATTTTTGTACATATTTTTATGTGTATGTGTTATTTTCTTTGATAAAATATAAGCTGCTTGAGGGCAAGAATTGTTTCATTTTTGTCCTTTTATCCCTAGTAGCTATCTAAGGATCTGCTATTGAGTAGGTACCTAATCAATGCTTGTTAATTAATTGATTGCCATCTAAGGAAAAACTTGCTAGCAATTAGAAGTGTTTCAAAGGGAAAGTGGCACCATGAGAAAACAGGTTCTCCCTTTGGATGAAGCTTGATTACCACTTATTCAGGATGCTATAGAGAAGATTTTGATTTAGGTACAAACTGAACAAGATGATTTCTGAGGTCTCTTCCTACCCTGAGATTCTATGCATTTGAGAGAGGCTGTTATTTAGTATGGGAGATTGGGATGAAGTTGAAAACATGTGAAGAGAATAAAAGGAAAGTTTTGTTTTGTTTTAAATAATAATGGCAGCAGAAAAGGATTGGCAAACAATGTAAAGAAATGATGTATCATGACCATGACAACCAGAGGACAGAGCAAAACCAAATGCCCACTTTGATCCCTGCCTCCCTGCACTGCTCTACTTCAGTAAGCTGACCAGGCCTACACAATCAGCACAGATGGACAGAATTCTGCCATCTAAGCCTCACAGAAATTTGGGCACAGCAGATAACACAGAGACTGAAGGAAACAGTGGAATGGGGGTAGTTCCAGCCCTGCTTCCAATGACCATAGATAAACCTCTTCATTTCTCTATTCTTTCCTTTGACCCAAGTCCCTCCCAGAGTCCTGACAATTCTGTGTGGATCTGACTCTATATTCTTCTTTACTAACCCCAGAATATCTCCTGCAGATGGCCATTTGAAGCCCACACTCCTCAAACCTGTCATACAAATGGTTCACTAAGCTACCAACATTCCACAAAAACCACATTCCTCTCACTTAAAGACAGAAGAATCAAGCCAGCTATTATCTCTATTATATGCCAAGCTATACTGATCAGCTTCTTATCTCTTCTTTGAAATGTCATATGACCATGCTAACCAGCAAAGGGCTATGAATTAATCTCCCTATCCCAGTCCAGTAGCAGAAAATTTGTATGTGTGTTTGTTTGTTTGTTTTACCATATTCGCCAAATCGAAGAGATTCCCATTGTTGCCACTCCACCAGAACACTGACAGCTCTCACACCTGCGTAGATTAGCAGCATGCCCAAGGTGGCATCGAGGAGGAAGTTGATAAGATACCTAAAGGAAAAGGTGTGCATAGGCATGATCAGGAAAGGCAGAAGCATTATTTATCAGCTTCTCATTTATAGGGACATCTTCCAAAAACTGGTATACTACAAAGAAGCGATGGCCAATTTTTGTTTTAAAGAAAGGCAAACGAAGCACTTCTGTGGGCTGCCAAGTTTAGGGTATGTGTTTATAAGATGTTATATAATTTTCATAAGGCATTATAACTATTCCCTCTTTTAAAGATAACCAAAAGCATACCCAAATTAGTCCTCAATAAGTACATTAAGAGATGATTATTTATATATTAAAAAGATGTTTCAATTTATAAAAGGATTCATTTACATTCCCTTCCTTTAAATATACTTATCCTGATGAATTTAGGTATCAATTAAGTACAATTACTATCTTTTGGATTGAATTAGATTGAAAAAAGGACAGAGAAAAGACAAAAAAAAAAGCTGAAACTGAATAATTGCACTTAACCAAGAGCTGATTCAATAGAAATTTAAAACTACCTAAAAATGAGGACAGAAATGAATGGAAAATATGATTTGATTTACAAATATTAATTCATTTGAAACCTGTTTACTGAGCAGTATTATATGGCATCATACTAGCTCTTCAGGAAAGTTATGATAGGAAAGAACCACACAAAACAAAGTACATCCATATTTCCTATTCTGACGTGTAGACAAGTATCACACCTTCAATCTGACCTTTTTCAGTCTGTTTCTGTTTGGCTGCCATTACACTGACGACAAATTCTAATTCTATTCGGAAACCTCAGGAGAACAATCTGCCTCAGGCTAATGCTATCATTCCCTGAGGCAGGCCCCAGTGTCAGGCAGTGCTCCACCTGCTGGAAACACCCTCACAAAGCAGCCTCCCTGGGAGGCCTTTTCTTACAGACAAGCAGAGAACCCCTTCCATCATAGTGCAGTGGAAAGAGAACCTGAAGTCAAAAGATCCAGGGCCTCCTGCTACTAACATGCCAGAGAACTCAGCCCTCACGACTTCCCTGAGACGATCACAGACTTAGAGATGAAATGGACTGGTAGGCCCAGTCCCAACTCTTACTTGAGGCAAGGCCGCAGAGAGGGAGGGGAAGAGCCGGCGTGCCCGCCAGATGTTGGATTCCAGGAGACTTCTTAGTGCCCCAGACAACACTCTCAGGACAAATTATGGGGGAGCTGTACACCTGGGAGCCAAGAAAACCACCAGTCTGCACTCCGGCTGGGCACCAGCTGATTCCTATGGTGCCCTACCAGACACAACACTGAGTCTGTCTATCAATAAAACAGCTCCGCGTCTGGCCATCTAACATGAGACATCCATGCCTTCTACTGAGCAACAGAGGCTCTTTTTTTTTTTTTTTGCTTTTTGCTGAGGCAATTGGGGTTAAGTGACTTGCCCAGGGTCACACAGCTAGGGAATGTTAAGTGTCTGAGACCAGATTTGAACTCAGGTTCTCCAGACTTCAGGGCTGGTGCTCTAACCACTGCGCCACCTAGCTGCCCCCAGAGGATATTAAAAAAAAAAAACAAACAAACACATTCATCAACCAGGAAGAAGGAGCAGATGGGCTCCTCAATTCATTCAGGTATGAGTCACTCTAGCTGCAACCAGCCATCTCCCGGGATTCTTTAGGTCCTAAGGAACACTGCTTATGACCAGATGACTGCTCAGATCTGTACAGCAATGAGATCACTGGGCCTATGATCTGACCAATGCCAGACTGAAATTCCTGCACCCCTATAGCTTTAAATCGACCTCACTCATCCTGTCCAATGTTAATTTCTTTCCATGGAGAAAGTGGCTGACTCAGCTTGTTCTAGTCCACATCAATTCCATCACAAATAGAGGTTAATAAAGGATACTATCAATAAACAAACTTTCATTCAATGTCTCTTGTGTTGGGAATTATACTTGGCAATGGAAATACAAGGACAAAAATTAAATAGTCCCTGACTCCAAAGATATTATGCAAAATCAGGAGAAATGATAGGGGTGTGTGTGTGTGTGTGTGTATATATATATATAGATATAGATATATATATATGTATATATATATATCTATATCTATATATATATATGTATCTATATATATATATATATCTATATATATCTATGGGTGGGTGGGTGTGTGCATATGATTTATACTCATGTGTGTGTATGTATGTATACACACATATGAGTATAAATCATATGTGTGTGTATGTATACATACACACATGAGTATAAATCATATAAACAGTCATTGTAGGGGGCAGCAATAGGAGCTTGGAGGTTTAGGAAGGATTGTGTGCAAGATGTGACATGTCATCTGATCTTCCAAGGAAGCTGGAGGATTTTAAAAGATAGAAAAGGAATACGGTGGTTGGGAGAGAAGAGAAAAGAGGAAGAAAACAATTGCTTTGCCCACCAACTTGTATTTCCACTGAAAAATCACAAGAGGTCACTCTTGGATCCCAAATGAAAAGAAACAGCAGCTTGCTTAAATCATAATAATCTAGCTTTAATTTCTCATTTCACTCTTGGCTTGGGATTTTCCTCAGGCTGGCCTTAAGTCTATAAACTTTCCCAAAAAGATTCAAATTATCTACTTATCTGTTGCCAAGTCTAAATGAAATATAAACTCCTTTAGCGCAAATGCTGGGTTTTTGATCTTTATAATTCTAGTGCACAGCACAATAAGTTTAACTAGTGCTGGTAGAACTGAAGTGGAATAGAGTCTTGTTTGGGCAGGATTTATAACGTTAACAATAAAATCCCAGCTCCTGGCAATTACATATAAACAGGATTCCAGCTGAACTTACTTCAGCTAGAGAAGCTGGTCTCTTATTTTAGAAGCAAGTGCTTCAACTAAACTCCATGCTCTTCATTTAATGAAAGATGAAGGACAAGTTAAGCACAGAGTATAAGATATGAATAACTAGATACCTATTGGCAAATGATCAGTTTTGCATCCCCTCCACACTTGAACACTGATGAGGTACTGAATTACTAGATGCAATTGGCAGAGAAAGATGGAATTCCTCCCTGAGGCAAGCAAGAAGGGCATTGATGGGGATCAGTTCAGCCTCACAGTCCCATCCTCTGTGGAGGTCCTGGGAAGTCCCACCTTGCTATCTCAGTCAGAAATCCGAGTTATGTCGAGCCCCTGAAGTTGGATTTCCCCTATAAATCTGTCCATGGCTCATGACATCTTTGCTGAATTCAACACCCCATACAGCACTTCCCCTTCGGTATCTTTCTCCTGAACTATCCCCCATGATATGTGTTGTCTCTCTCCTCTCATTCCCCACCATGCCTCTATTCTTTTCTCCTTCTTATACCTAACTAACTCTTTTAGGAACCTCCAACCTCATAGGGTGTTCCCTTCCTCCAGGTTAATTGTGAGTTCCACTAGAGGATTTGTCTTTTCCATCATTAATTGTTAAAACAAAGCCCTTTTCTTGCTAATTAAATGCTCTCCCAACTCTGTTTCATATTTACCAGTCCTGGTATCCACTGTACCTTGTTGTTTTGTCTGTTATCTCTTCTCCTAAATAATCCTTATCTTTTACCAAAGAGAATGGCCATTGTGAATACTTCACATGGCCAAACCCCAACATTTGATGCCTAAATCTCATTATTCGGTGCTAACCCCCAAACACATCTTTTGCAACCAGGAATTGTTCTCCTAAGCCACATCAGCATCACATTGTCTATAACAGAAAGGAAGTACCATTCAGAAAGAGTATGTTGTGGTTCTATGTTCTCCTCAAATCCCATGAAGTATTTATTATTCTGACCTTGGTTTCCCCAGGAGCTGGACCTACAAGTATCTTAGCCCTCCTTCCACAATGGATGATTCAGAATTCACTTCGCTGGTCCAGGTCTCTGGCCCAAGGGGCTTTTGGGTGGTCAGAACTGGCCTCAGTTTGCAAGAGGGCTGCACAGCCCTCTTTCTCCTGGTATTCTATCTTGCTCCTCTATTCCTCAGTTCTCTGGCCCAGCAATGGCAGTTCAGAGCTGGGTAACACTGGTACTATGGCATTGTGGCCCCCAGCGGGTTGTTATTCCTGAAGGGCATCAGAACTGGGGCTTCCCTGGTACTTGTAAGCCTGTAGTGCACCCTCAATGTGCCTGGGCAGCCTTACTGCTGGGAGGGTGGGAGGCAGAAAGATGGTGAGTAAGGCTCAGTGGGCATTACTAGGTCATGGATTCTGTTTTTATTCTTCCAAATATGGAGCTGGGCGAAATTGCTTTATCTTTGCCTACAATTTCTGTCTTGGAGAGCTTTGAGAGTGTGAGCATCAGAGAAAATGTCTAGTCTTTCATCTTGTTGCTCATAAGACTCCAAATTCTGCCCCAATCTCCTCAGTAATATTCCAGTCTCTCCTCTCCAGTCCCTCTCTCACACAGCTACCACACTGATGTTCTTGATTTCCAATGCCCATTGCACCAGAACCTTCAGGCCGATGCCCTGTTTGGCATTCAGAGCCCTTCTGAGCCCAACTGTAGCTACCTTCCCTCTTGCATTGTAGGCCTCCTTGTCATTTCCCCTACACTTCAGCCCAGCTCCCATGTATATGGGAGTACTTCCCTTCTATCCCTCACTCGGAGGATGCTCTTCCTTCTCACCTCTACCTCCAGGGAACATCACATTGCTTTCAAAGCTCAGCAGAAGGGCCAGGGTTTTCCATTGGCTTTTTCCTAGATTCCCACAGCTGCTCAATATTCTTCTAAGACCTTCACTCCACCTCCAATCACACCCCAAGGCCAATCAGAATTTTGTTTTTGTACATACAATAGTATTCACTTATCTGTGACTATGTTGTATTCTCCTTCTAGAACATAAACTTCTTCAGATTACAACTCAATTTTGAATTTGTATTCCTAGCACCTAGTTCATAGCAAATGCTTAAATCAATGTATATTAATTGCTCTAATAAGCAGAGATGTATTGGAGATGAGAATTAAACAAATTTAAAAAAAATTTTAATTTTTTTTTAATTAAACAAAAATGGGTAATAAAACTTTCCAAACTAAAGGAGGTTTAAAAGAAAGAAGAGTGACCAATTTGCCAACAAGAAGCCCAAATTCTTGTGTCTATTGGGAATGGACTAAATTGAGGCTAACAGTGTGGGCAAGTGAAGTTAGGCAATCTATGTCAAACACAAGGTACTTACAATGAACAAGGGTCCTCTTCAGTAAGATCTGATAAATAGACATTTGCAAAGTGGATGAACAACATTCCTATGGCTTGTTTTGAAGTGTCTAGAAACCTGTAAAGAAAAAGAGAGCAATCAAAAGGAACAATGGAACAGAATGGGATGTTTTCATCTCTCAAAGACAAGCATAGTTTCAGGAAATCACTGGACAAAAGGAAAGTTGAGAGCTGTAACAGGTTTATAAGCCCATATTAGAGAGATATATTTCTCCCCTTTCATTTCTCATTAGGGGTAGTCACCGTAGTCCATGACAAAAATTTATGGTTAGCATTTAATATACCATCAACAATGTGACATTTGACAGGCCCACAATTACTACCACTGAAATTAAAAATATTTTTTGCTCTTCTATCTGATTAATTCATGATTTTAAAATGCTATCTACTTCCTTCACATTGAAGTCCAAGAAACCTCATTTTAAAGATTCTCCATTTGAGACTTGTTGGTAAAATTTAATCTAGTACAAGATTGAACCATGCACAATATCATTATTCCTCCCTTGCCCCCACCCCCACAAAGCCTGAAACAATCAGAGGTTCTAACATTTAAACAAGGAGTGAATGACAGAACAACAAGGTTGCCAGACCTTCATACTGGGCTTGAAAGAAATGTTCTGTATATGATACAGGTGTGGCTAAAAGAAAGGGTAGGTCCTCAGTTTTTTCCCACAGACACAAATTCCACAAGATAGCCCACAGATCTGTGGTTACTGGCTAATTCTGTTAGTGTTTGTGACTGCCCCTTTATCTCCCAAGCTTGTATGCCCACTGCAATGATTCCAAAGGCTTCCAGCTATGTCATATCTTAGAATGACAAAGGAGATGGATGGGAAGGAAGGACTCAGCACAGAATGTTGAAGAAGATGCAACATATGTGATAGAGACTTTCTTTCTTGAAATAGCCACTGTTTCAGTTACTATTGGATCTTTTTATGACTAGGTTTGCTGAGAAGTGATTTTTTAGTAGCAAACATGGCCAAGACAGTAATATTCTAACAGAGTTCACAGGCAATAGCAATGAGTTCAACATCAGTGAAGTACAGTGAATTACATGGTACTAATTCTCTAAAGAACTTAATAAAGGGGATTATCTTGTACTCATTTAGTCAGAGAATTTTACCCATGTAGAGACTGGCTGACTTATTGGTAGCAGGGCTGATACCCAAAGAAATGACTTCAAAGAAGAACCACCTATTTCCTTTTAAGTAGCTCAGGATGCAGTTTTCTCTCAGAATCATTACCATTGTGCCCCGTAGAGGAAAACCTGCAACATTATTGGCCAGCTTCTGGCTTAAGTAACATTGAAGAACAAAAAGACCAACAGCCAAAGGAAAGCATAATATACATTTGGAATGACAGACTTGATCTCTAAATTATGACTATTACATATTCAAGTTCCCAGACTACATCACAAATGGATTCTAACTCATTAGCCTATCAAAGTCTGAGAACTCATCAAAAGAAGATCTGCAAGAAAAAACTAATGAAATTGTATTCTCTTCTGTCTTCAAAAACTGTAGAGCAAAGGAATGATGCAATAAGAAAAGAGATTTTTTAAAAAAAATACCAAGAGAAAACAACCTTATTTTTCATAGCCCCCTGATGTTTGACTATAAAAGCCTTCCAGGTTTTTTTTTTTCGTCTTATGTTTCATGTTAGTAATAATTCTTTTTTCATAAAATAAGCAGCTCATACATAAAAGCATTCTAAAAGAAGTTAATATTTAAAACTTACCATATTCTCCATGGACGCCTTTCATGCTTTGGTTCTCTGAAGCGCTTGACTAAAAGAAAGGCAAAGACAGTCATTGTGGATTCCCAAAGAAACAATATAAAGATAGATGATTAGTACTACTATATGTGTTCACAAGCCTGAATTTAAATTTTTATACTGAATATATGGCAAGATAAGGAATATCTAATAAAAATTACACATGCTCTGTAAGTCTAATACCCTAATTGGTACATAACTTCTCACAATATTTTAAGAATGTAAAATTTTGAAGCAGAACCAAAATGGCAGAGGAGTAGGAAGCAGTACAGTAAGTTTTGCTCCACAAACTTTTCCAACACATCTAGAAACTACACCACTTGGAATCCCAATGAAAAAAAAAATCTAGGGGAAAAAAAAATCAGTGAGTCACTTGTTCAGTCACTATGTCACTATGCCAGTTCAGCATAGGGAAACAGGCATGGAGGTCTGTGAGTCACTGGATGCAGCACTGGCCAAAAAACACACTGCATGTGGAGCACTTCAGTGCCCAGGAAAAAACACAAGTGGGCAAGAAAAGTTCAAATTAGGCTTGGGGCATTTCCAGACTAGCACTGGTCTAGAAATGCTCCAAATGCCAAAGGGAAAGGTGTCTAATGGCAACTTTGCCCGCTGTGCCACCCCCCCCCTTTAGTTCCAGGTCACAGCTGAAAATCAGACTGAGAAGGAGACCTGCACAGGAGAGTAGAGTTCTCAAGTGTGGAGGATCTGGGTGGTAGACTGAGAAAAGAGGAAATTTAGAAGCCAGCAGCTGCAACAGGGTGGCTCACTCTCTGGGTGCAGAGCAAGGTCTCATTTAAAGCACTCAGGTCAGCCTGAAGAGGAATAATCAAGGCAAGAATCCTAGACCACAGGGGAATCTACAATTCTGCCACTTTGAACCAAAGAACTTTCCAGTTAGCCGATGGGAGTAGAATCCAGAGCAGTCTACTGTTAAACCAAAACCCAGGTCAGGAACTTGCAGTGCTGAAACCAAGGGAGACAACAATAAGACTTTGTCCTGGATTGGAACATCCTGGGAATATTAAAAGATATTAAAACATAAACAAAAACAAAAACAAAAACAAAAAAACACTTTTCCTTGAGATCCTGGAATAATATAGTACCCAATACCTCCCAAAAAGCAACCACAAGATTATCCTAGACTTTCCTCTAGCAGAGTGGTGGAACCCTAATATCATCTGAAGTCAGAAAGTAGACTAAAAAGACTGGAAGGAGAAAAAGACTCTTCTACCATAATGAATTATTATGGTGACTGAGATTATCAAGATACAAAAGAAGAATAAAATGACAAAACATCTACAAACAATGCTCCACACAAAAACATAGCTTGTGCACATATCTGACTAGAATTCCTGGAAGAGATGAAGCAAAAGTTGAAAAAAAAAAGTTTTAAAATGTGTTCACAAATAGAATGAAAATATGACGGAAAAAGTGGAGGAAAAATGGAAGAAAGAATCAGAAAGAGAATTAAAAAGCCTGGCACTGGAGGCTCAAAATCTTGTCCAAGCAACAAACTCTCTGAGAATCAGAATGGACAAAATAGAAGCTAATGACTCCATAAGGCAACAAGAAATATAAAAACAAAGTCAAAAGGCTGAAGGAAAAAATAGAAGAAAATGTAAAGTATCTCATAGCAAAAACAAGTTACAGAAAACAGATCAAAGAGGAAAAATTAAGAATCACCTGAATACTCTGGAAAAAAAAAAAAGTCTAGACATCATATTGCTGAAATCTCAAAAGAAAACTGCTTAGATCTCTTAGAACCAAAGGGCAAAGTAGAAACTGAACCCATCAGTCACTTCCTGAAAGAAACCCCCAAAAGAAAATTCCCATAAACATCATGGCCAAAATCCAGTGTTCTAAGTCAAAGAAAAATAAATTACTCAAGGAACCACAGTCAGGATTACCAACAATTTAGCAGCCACCACAATAAAGGAATGAAGAACTTAGAATCCAATATTTCAGAAGGCAAAAGACATAAACTTTGAGTTAAGAATATCTTATCCAGCCAAAGCTGATGATAATGGCAAGGAAAAAGGGTTATCTCTTCATATGAGCCAGGATCAGAAAGGTTAGGTGATTTGCTTATGGTCACAGAGCAAGTAAATACTGGAGAAAGGATCTGAATCCAAGTTTTTCTAAGATCTAGTAAGAATAATAACCTATCAAGCTATCAGCACACAGTCAATGGGAGGAACTTATCCTTTTAAAAAGTTTTCCATTATAGAAATGGTCTTTCTCCTTCCTTATTTGAAACTTTTGACTTAGTCAAAAGGAGATTTCTTCTTACTCTAGGATTCTCTTACTTTATGACTAAATGACCTCCATGATTTAAATTTAAGTTGTTCTATTATTAGCAGAGCAAAGGTCTTTCTCCTTTGCAGAAACAAAATCTGAAGAGGCTAATTACAACTTCTTTCTGTCTGAATCTCTCTCTGTCTTTCTCATCAATTATCATTGGTCCAGTCACAAAGAAAATCCTCACTTTTACCTTTTTCTCCACCTAACATTGCTTAAAAACTTAAAAATCTCTTTTATTGACCTTAGCTTTCCTCACTAGTCTCATTCAGAACTTTAGCATTTCTGACACTTCTAGAAATGTGCCTGTTCTTGTAGTTATCCTCTTTTAGACTATCTTGCCTCTTCTGTATATTTTTTATAATCTAAGTTATTTAGTGAGTTTCCTGGATATCTACATTGGAGGATGTCTCTTCAGACAAATTTTGCTTTGCTTTTTTTCCTGCAATTGTTTTCTTTGTATTTTTCAGGATTTCATTCTGAGAATCTCCATCCCTCCTGAGCTGACTTCTTCCTGTAGTTATTTTATTCTATGCTACCTAACTTTCCTTTGAACCAGCTTGTGATGATGTCCAACATCTGTCCTTCCTGCATAAGTTCTCAAGAAACTAAGGGATTCTTCACCAGGCTAAATTCTCAGTAAGGCACTTAAGTCTGGACACAGGTCTGGAGATAGAAGGTCTATAAATGTACTATGTTGTTTTACTTGGAGTCATAAGCTACCAGGATCATTAAGAAACACCTAACAAACTTCTGAGTAGCTCCCTTTTGATATGGCAAAATAGCTGTTAAAAAATTAATGATCCCTGTGCACAGCTGTTAATGAACTTAGAATGGAAAAAAAATTACTTTACTTTCACTAACCTCTAAGTGAAATTTAGAATTTTCTTTAATTGTTTTTTTTTTTTTAAAACCACCACTATTATTCTGAGACTTCATTATTCATAGACTTCATCAGACTGCCAAAGGGATCCATGTCACAAAAAAAGTTAAGAACTCCTGGTCTTGATGATCATTTTGGATCCTAGCTCTGACACTGCAGGATTTAATGTAAACTCTACCTCCCTCAGCTCATGCACAAATGTTTTACTGGGTAAATAACCTAACTAAAATCAGTCTAATCACATTTATCCTTCCAAACATGCCTTCCTTTTAAATAGAAGGCAAATCTACCTGCTCAATCCGAAAGCTACTGACCTGAACAAATGTATTCCTGCAGGCTCCAAAAAGTTCTGTTCTTGATGACAACCTCTCAGGAGGCTCTTGACATTTTCTAAAGGAGCCTACCAAAAGCTGGGAGGCTTATTAGGAAGCTAGGAAGACCCTCATCTCCCAACTCTCAATTCAAAGGACAATTCTCTCATGATATAGAAGAAACAAAGGATAGAAGTCACATCCTCTTTCACTTTTCAGCAAAGAACTGATATCATACAATTCATGCAAAGGGGGCTATAGATGATGAGAAATGTAACAAATGCAGAAGGATTATCACAATTGGAATTCTTACTAGTTCTTATAAGATGCAGTTCTGGCTAATCCTCTGCTGGTCAAATAAATTCTGTATTACTTTGGTATTCATTCACCCAACTACAACGGATTTCTCTCCACAGCTGGCTGCCTGGAATATGCTTCCAGTAACACTCAGCCAAGAAGACTGAATTAGTTGTAGTTACCTACCTCACAGATCTGTCAGGAGATAAATCTTCTGTAAACCCAAAGTGCTAAAGATATGTAAATTATTATAATTACACGGCAGGGAATACAAGCATTTAATTCTGTATCAGACATTTTTGTTTCTATCTCTATCATATGTCTTCCAAATATTCTCCCTCTGGTTTATGGATTTCCTCATATGAGTAAACTTTCTCATTATGCTAGGCTAATAATATGAATAGATATATCACATAATGATACATAATATCATGCTGTCCAACCATTGCACCCCATACCCTTTATCTTTTTTTCCCCCAGTATGTTACAATCACAGTTTAATCATGGGTTTTATCCCATCAAGTGTCAGTGATATGTATGACATCGTTTAACTCCTTGTGTTGGAATCTTTAGTTTCTCTTAGTTTCTAAACTTTAGTATAGACATCTGAGACCACGGTTTTTACTACTAGATTCTTTCTTGGATTGTCTCCTGTAAACTTCTGAACTGTCTCAACTGTTTTTCCTTTTCCTTTTTTTGCTGAGGCAATTGAGGTTAAGTGACTTGCCCGGGGTCACACAGCTAGGGAATGTTAAGTGTCTGAGATCAAATTTGAACTCAGGTCCTCCTGACTTCAGGGCTGGTGCTCTATCCACTAAGCCACCTAGCTACCCCTTCATTTTCCTTTTTAAAAAAACTTTTCCTCAGGCAATTCTGAGAATTAGGAGGGTTCTTTCTTCAAGTGTCCTTTTTCTTAGATTATATGTCCCCCTTGGGCATATTGTTGGGGAGGAAACTGAGGTTCAGAAAGGAGAAGAAAACTTGCTCTGAGTCACATAGGTGAAGAAAAGAGCTGGGAATGGAATCTCATTCCACACATCTGTGACATTTTGTGATTAGGCTCAGGGAGGGCAATTAGGAGGAAGAGAACAGTCCATTGCCATAACAAGCTTGTTAATAAATAAATTGTGGAATGTGGAAAAGAGGAGTTGTATGAAAGATAGTTTTAACTTCTTCAGTAAAGTGGGAGGCAAACAGTTCAAAACCAATGGATAAAATGGAAGGCAAAGTGGGGCAAACAGCTTAGTCTAGTTTCGATTGGTCAAGGGAAGATGCTCTAAGTCAGCCTAGTATCAGTAGAAATACACACAGAAACACCTAAATACAAATAATCACAAAATGCTGCCACAAAATGAAACTTGCTCCAAGTAATTTGTCCATGACTGCACATTATTATCTGAAGCAGGAAGTGCCCTGAAGTCAAGAACAATCTCCCAGAAGTCATTTCTCCTTTTGCATCCTTCCCCTTCCTTCTCCCCAACAAATTAACAAGTTTTACTTGGAGAGAATAGGTAAAGGCCTTTAAACTTATGCCAGTGTAGAAAGAAGATGAATAATTGATAGGAAATCTAGAAGCAAGCTAAGACAAAATGCTGTGTTTGTTTTTTACTGTTAACAATGATTGCCATCTTCTCTAAATATATACTATCTCTCCTTCCCAATGAACTTGATAAGCTACAGTCAATTTGGGTAAAGGTCCCAGGAGCTTGTTCAAAATGATCAATGCTACTTTTTTATGTATAGAAAGACTACCTTCAGCAACTTCTAAATGGATTTTGATAACTAACCCTACTGGATTCCAATTTCACTATTAAATGACTTCTGACTTAACCATTCCCTTTATCAAGTGAACAGTGTCAAAATCACCAGGAAGTAACAACAATGCAGGCCAAGAATAGCAGGAAAGAAAATGTATTAAACTAGAAACTCACATTGAAGGAAGGAAAACAAAGAACTAAACAAAACTAAACACTTTTCTCCACTGACTCAATCTTGGCTATACTTCTTTATTTATAGTTCTTGTTCCCTTCCCTCCAAGTCTCTAATCACCTGGAGAAAAATAAAGCTCCAAAGCAGAATCAATTACATTCAATAATTTCCAGAACTCAAATGAGGAAACTATTTACATAATCACCTGCTATTTCTTGACAAACCAAACTCCACCTGCCTTACTGAGGCAGCAGTCCAAAAACATAGGTTCCCTATTTCAGTGCAATACTAACATAACCTAATTATTACCACTATACAAACAAGTATAATGTGCTTTATTCTTAGAAAATAAGATCAGGTCCAATTCTGATGGACATGGTTCTCTTCAACAATGATGTGATTCAAACCAGTTCCTATTGTTCAGCGATGAAGTTAGTCATATACATCTAGAGAGAGGCCTGAGGGAACTGAGTGTGGACCACAACATAGCAATTTAACGCTTTCTGTGAATATTTCCCTGCATTTTGTTTTCCTTCTTAGGTTGTTTTTTTTTCTCTCTCTCTTTCTAGATCTGATGTTTCTTGCGCAGTAAGATAACTGTATAGATATGTATACATATATTGGATTTGCCATATAATTTAACATATTTAGCATGTATTAGATTACCTGTCATCTAGGAGTGGGGAGTGGGGGGGAAGGAGGGGAAAAGCTTGGAACCAAAAAAAAAAAGTTTTGCAAAGGTCAATGTAGAAAAATCACTCTTATGTTTTGTAAATAAAAAGCTTTTAATAAAAAAAAAAGAGAGAATAAGATCAGGTCTAAAAGAAATCATAGAGATCAAGTTTCTCTCATTTTATAGATGGATAAATTGAGATACTGAAAAGTCAAGTGTCTTGCTTAAGGTCATACAGCAATTTAGGAACAAAGCTGTGACTCAAGTCCAGTCTCTTGGTTCTTGGTGTCAATCTGGTATTCTTTCTGCTTCAGGATAGCTTTTCAAAGCAATTTAACACCAATTATCTCATTTGAGCTTCACAACAACCCTGTAAAACAGAGCAAGATTATGCCCATTTTAGAGATGAGGAAGATCACAAGATTTGTTAGTAGCAAAACCTAATTGATGTTCCTTCTTTTTAATGTTTTATTGATGCCTTTTGTTTCCCAGATACCCTTTTTACCACATTATATTGTTTTCCCATTACAACAGACCATCTCTCAGTACTAATGTAAGAGTAAATTGTCATACAACACATCTAACAACAAACATTTATTAAGTTACTAAAGCATGTGAAGAACCCTAAGGTAAAGATGCCAGGATATAAATCTAAATGTTCATTACTCTATTTGTAAAATGAGATGCTTAACAAAGTCTAAAGTTTCTTGTGGACCTTATTCTCTTCTAGGAAAGGAGCACAACCTAAGTGTATGGTGGTAACAATTAAAATATTATTAGCATGTGACTCTCTTCTTGGACTCCTGTTGGGCCTCACAAGGATAGAGTCTTTTTTCAAAGAACAGGAAAAGACTCAGTACAGATGATTATACATATTATATGTTAAATGCATTAAGTTTGCAAGATCTGAATAAAAAGGATTCAAAAGGGAGAGGAGCATGAGGGAATCAAGTCAGCCCTCACAGAGGAGGCTTTTTTGAGAAAGTTTTCAAGGAATTCCACAAGCACAGAACAGACAATTCAGAGCACTAGTGGTTCTGGCGTGCTGAACAGCCCTCCTTTCCCTACGGCTCTCTAAGCCAGCTCTTCGGGGCATCCACTGTTCTTTGAGGAGCACAGTCTTATCTTGGAAGCATCATGTTCACTGGAAAACAATTTTTACCAGTAATATAACCTTCCCTCAATTTCCTTCCCTGTTCCCAACTTTCCCCGCTGCTGGTGAGGGCTTTACCACCTTCCCAGTCCATCAAAGTTTGCAGCCTTAATGTCATCCTCAATGACTCACCCCACATGTCCAATCTTTAAACTGTCTCTCCCATACATCCTTCTGTCCACTAACCCAGTCAGCACTTTTGCATGGATCCTTAACAATTCTTCCTGGGCCACTCCAATGCCCTCCTAATTTTCCTCATTCCAATCCATTTTTTGCTCAGGTGCCAGTCATCCTTCTAGAACTCAGGACTGAAGTCACACTCCTCCCCTCCTCATTTCACAAACTCCAGTGGTTCTCTTTTATTTCTAGGATCAAATACAAAATACTGTGTTTGGCACTTAAAACCTGACTGCAATCTTCTTTCTCCTTTCACACCCTCAACTCCGCTCCATACATAGCATGACCCAGCTACACTGGGAACCATTTGCTTTTCCTCCTACAAGACACTAGACCTCCACACCTCATATATTAGTACTGGCAATCTCTCATGCCTGGAATGGTCTCTCTCTTAGCATAGTGCCTGGCATACAATAAGTGCTAAATAAATGCTTGTCCCTTTCTTCTTTCCTTAACTCCAACTCCTAGCAGCTCCCTGGCTTCCTTTAAGATTCAACTCAATTCCCACATTCTCCAGGAGACCTTCCCAATCACCTTCCCTTCCTTCTTATTGCTAGTCCTTCCTTCTAAGATTACCTTCCATTTATACTGTATATATCTTATATCTGCATGTTGTCTCTCCCATTAGAATGTGAGCTCCTTGACCTCAAGAACAATTTTTTTTGTTTTTCTTGTATCCTTAATCCTTAACACTTGTATCCAGCACTTAGCAGACAATATGAATGTAATAATTGATTGTTAACTGATTGACTGCATAAGATACTGTGTGAGATACTGGGGATACAGCAAGAAACAGCAAACACTCCTGACCTCAAAAAGCTTACATTCTACTCAATAGGTAAACAAGTATAATACATCAAGTAATTTGAAGAGGGAGACAGTACATACTACAGGGAAGATGAGGGGTGGTTTTATGGAAGATGGGACAGCTCAGTGCAGCCCTGAACTCAATTTTCAGTTCAATTTAAGAAACATGTATAAAGCACTTACTATGTGCTTGGCATTGTGCTAAACCCTGGAAATACAAACAAGAAAAAGAAAAACAATCTCTGTTCTCAAGGAGCTTACAATTTAATGGGGAAGACAAAATAAAAGGAAACTGAAAATTTGAGGGAGGGGATATATCTGGGGAAAGCTGGCACAGAGGTATAATGTTTTCTAGAGTGGAAACTAAGCAGAGGTGATGACAGAAAATATAGAATTACCTGGAAAGCTGAGACCTCTACAAAGCAGTGTATTGTTCCTCCCTCTAGCCCTAAAATCAAAGAGGAGAGGCACCTGAAGGGTTCAAGTAGGTGTTGTGTATCAAGGAAAGTGAGTCAATCTGCATGATGAAGAGATTTCAGGCAATCAACTCATCTTGGAGGAGGCAAGTGATGTTACCTGGAGTGAAAAACAAGCAGAGCCTTCCTTGAAGAAAGCAAGAATATCAAGAAACAAAGGGAGATTGCATCTCAAACCTGATAGTCATGAAGGGAAGGCCTTCAAATAAAAAAGGGAAGTTTGGAGGAGAGCCAATCTGGGGATAGTGATGAAGATGAATCAGTTCTCTGTTCAATATACTGGCTTTCAGATGCCTATGAGATTGCTAGAGAAAAATGTCTGACCAATATAGTAAAGGATGTGAAAGTGAAGTTCAGGTAAGATATGAGGGCTGAATACTTCAACTAGAGTTATCTGGATAGACAGATGGAATACTAATTTAACAAATACCCACCATGTGCCAGGCACTGTGCTAAGTGCTTTACAAATATTATCTCATCTGATCCTGCCATTATTATGCCCACTTTATAGTTTAGGAAACTGAGGCAGAGTGACTTGATGGGATCATATAGCTAATCTGAAAGTCTGAAAGAATTAAGTTCTATCCATTGTGCCACCTATTTGTAGAGATGATATGTTAATTCATGGGAAACAGATGAAATCACCAAGGGATAGAATGTAGAGAGAAAAAAGTGTTGGGGAACATCCATGCTGGGAGATAAGGGGAAGAAAAAAAGGAGCTGTATGATGCTTCAATGAAGACTTAGAAAGAAATTAGACAAGCAGAAAATTAAGTAGGAGAGAGTAGTACACTTCTATGGGAAGACAGAGCCAAGGAGGAGTGAATATGAGTATAATTTACTACCACATGCATGAGTTGAAAATCTGCTGTTTCAGAAACTCATCAGTGATAATACCACCAAATAAGAACCGTATTTCTGTTGCTGTTGTTTTTTAATACATGCACATTAAAATTTGCTTCATGCACCCCACAGCAACCTCTCCATTTACGAATTCTGCACAAGTGAAGATGTGACAAACTTACCTCAAACAAGTTACTTTTACTTGAACTAAAGTGTTTTCCAACACTTTAGCACCAGGAGAACACAGGAGAAAGATTCCAGTAACAGTGTAAGGCAAGGATCTAGTATGGGGAGATAGAAAGAACACTGTACCAGGAGTGTGCCACAGGAGTCCCAGCTGTGTGAGTTTGGGTAAGGCCCTTCCTTTCTGGACTTCAGTTTTCTCATATATAAAATAAAAGGGTTTTCATATCTAAAAATTTTAAAGTAAAATCACCTGAGCCATAGCACCTCGGTGAAATCCTTGGGAGCAAGCAGACATCAGATCATCCTCCCCCTTTTTGTCCTCCCTCCCAAAATTATCTTGATATAACATGTTCTGATTAAGTTTTTTTTAAAGGTCAGGAAAGACCTACTTTAATCGATTCTATAAATCACTTGTGACTGGAAACAGCAGGAGCTAAAAATAGGCAAGGAGGGCAATCTGTACTGTGGGAGAGATCAGAGAGGAAAGGGGGCTGGGAGGTGAAGAGACAACTTCCAGTCTGAAATGTTAAACTCACTAGACTCTGCCAACCCCAGCCAACTCTAGACATAACCTCTACTGGCATTCAGCCAGGTCCTGCTGCTCCTGGCATACCTCATTAATTCACAGTCTACAGAATGGTCATTTGTGAGACCACAGGTATCATAGATCAGGCTCGATGTACAAAAAATTAGAAACAACATTACAAATTCAGGTTTATATATGATTACATAATTTGGATTGTCTGAATGATCTTTAATGCCAATATTAAAATATACTAATCCCCAATCAGATAATCAGTAAGCATTTATTAAACTCCTACCATGTGCCAGTCATTATGTTAGGTGCTGGGGACACAAAGACAAAACTGAAACAGTCCCTATCCTCAAATACTGGGGGACTTGTTTCTTTTATTTCAGTCATATCTGACTCTTAATGACCCCATCTGGGGTTTTCTTGGCAGAGATACTGGGGTGTCTGCCATTTCCTTATTCAGCTCACTTTACACATGAGAAACAGAAGCAAACAGGGTTAAGTGACTTGCCCAGGGTCACACAACTGTTAAGTGTCTGAAGCCAAAAAGTGCCCAGAGCTCTTCTCCACTGAGCCACCCAGCTGTCCTACTGGAGTGACACACTCATACAAGTATGGTGGCAAAAAGCTTGCTAACCCCTTCCACACACTGCTTCTCCCAGATGATCTACTCAATATGGAATAATTCCCTCAGCAGGTTTGATTTGGCTGAGTACCTCAACACTGACTGACCACAATTACCAGGCAGGACTTTCCTATCTTGATTCCTTCCCCTCTAGTCCAAGAAGAATTAAATCAACATTAAATCTACTGCCCCATGGCTCTATCTCATAGGGTAGTTTTGAAGATTAAATAAGATGATATTTGTAAAGCACCTAGCATAGTGCCCCATGGAAGAAATGCTTTCTCCCCTCTCCCCAACTCCCAACTAAGAAACCTTAGAATTCTGAGGGGCAGGCTGCCCAGGCCCAAAGCTTCTTTTTATCACTATTCCCAACTCCCTCACTCCCATCCTCCTGGGATTCTACCCCACCATTCCTTTAGAACTGCCATTTTATTCTTAATAAGCTAGCCTTTCTATTAGACCTGTAGTCATTCCTAGGAATATACTTTGCATTATATTTTCTAGTTAAATATAGTTCCTCCCCCTGCTTCTGGAGCGACTCACTTCCTCTTATATTTGTTTTCCCAGCACTTAGTACAAAGGGCCTGGCACATAGTAGGTGTTTCACGAATGCTTGCTGAATTTAATTGAACTGAATTGTACAGAGTACAAACTGTACAAAAGTAAACCTAGGCTAACTTGGGAGGATGAAATGAGAGGAATCATAGCAGATTCAGCAAAGGTCTTATGTTGGAACTGGCATGAGCTGGGCTGTGAAGAAAGTCAGGGATTTTAGGAGGCAGAGAGCAGTCTGTACAGGAAGCAGCAAGAATTGGGAATAGTGAGCAGGCTCATTTCTCTGGTGTTCAGAGCCTCTGAGGGAGTGTCATGTGCATTAGTCAGCTTGGAAAAGTAAGCTACAGCCAGTATAATATACCCACGATACAGAGGGCTTGGGTTTTATGTTGGAGGCAAGGGAGCCAATGTTGTTGGCTTTTTGGTCAGGAGAGGGACATGATCAGTCAGACCAATGCTTTCTATCCATTAGTAGCAGAATGCTCTTTAAAAAAGCAAACTTTTATCTTATTACATCTGATATTCACAACCTGTATATACATACATATTATACATATCATATTCCATCTATAACATGTACATATTATTAATTTAGCCTTACACACACACACACACACACACACAGAGGTATTATCCCCATTTTACAAGATGGAGAAGCTAAGAAAAAAAAGCTGAATAACTTAATTGGAGGGCCATCATGAGTTAGAACACAGAAGATAGCAAAGTAGAAAAAATAGAAAAATACAGCTAATGAGGATGCAAAAAAACCTGGGCTGAGTCTACACACCCCAAACACCATATACTCTGCCACCCAGTGACATCAGCCTCCTTGCTGTTGTTCAAACAAGACACTTCCTAGCTCAGTTCCAGGTATTTTCTTTAGCTGTCCCCATGCCCAGAATACCTTCCTTCCTATCACCCCTCTTGGCTTCTCCTAGCTTTCTTCAAGTCCACTTCTTACAGGTTACCTTCTACAAAAAGTCTATCCCAATTCCTTTCTATTCTAGTGCTTTCACAGTATCAATTACTTCCTGTTTATCCTACATACAGTTTGTATGTACAGTTGTTTCTGCATTGTCTCTCCCATTAAGCTGTGAGCTCTTTGAGGGCAAGGCCTATCTTTTCTTTTTTTTGTGTGTGTTGCTGGTGGTTGGCACAATGCCTGGCACATAATAAGCACTAAATAAATACTTAATGACTAACTGTTAAATAAAGTATTAACTCTGTTTCTTCATCTGTAAAGCAAAGTAATAATACCAATCCTACCAAACTCAGGGGGCTGCTGTCAAGACCAAATGAAATATGCAGGATGTTTTTTTTTTTTTTATAAATTACAAGATACTATAGAAATATAAGAAATTATTGTTTTATCATCTTCCACTGAAGTCCTACTCTGATGCTTTACTAAAGGTTCCTAGTTCTCCAAGATGATATCAGAAGTACATAAGGTCTAGCAGGAGCACAAGAGTTATCACAAAATTTCAAGCACTAATTTTGCATTCAGAGGACCTAACCAAGATGGCAAACTGTTTTGATTTTGTCATTCTAACCTCTAAATTTATCAATGGAATATCCTAACTTTAATTTCCAAATTTCTCCCAATCTAGATGGGATGTCATGGAAATGGAGCTAGGAAATAAAATTTTCAGTATTTTAATTTTGTATTAGAAACACTGCATCAACCCATCAACCTTTGGCCATTAACTTAGACCAAAAAACAGTCGTTTGAACTTGGTCAATTTCTGCTGAAAAATGGGAACAATTAGCACTTTGAAGCCAATAGCTGGAAGGCTAGAATGGGTTTCTTCTTCTCCAAACAGACACTATGAACATGCTACAATCTGATTTACCTGTCACTGGTTTATCTATCCTCTTTATATTCAAAGGAGTAGAACAATTTGGAGAAGGGTGAACCAGCTGAGTGTTTCTGCTCCACACAACTTGGAAGAGTTTGTTCACAGCAAGAGATAGGAAGAAGCATTCTTATTGCTCAAAACTGAATTCCCAAAAAGTATGGATGGGTCTCTGTTTTTACCCTCTAATCTCAACTATTTAGGAAACTAACACTTCATATGATACTGCAATTCTAGCAGCTAAATGGTAGAAACATAGTAAAACCCCTGCCATCCCTTTCCCAGTAGAGTGGGTGTGAAATTTAATTGAAAAGCTTGCTCCTCTAAAAACCAAAAAATAATTTTCCAAATACTTCAGCCCATATTGTAGGCTATATGAGGTAAAGGAGAGGAGGAAAGCTTACATTTCCTCTACATTCTTGGGTACGGCAGTACAAACACTCACCAAATCAAAACACACATTCCCAAACAATTCTTCGGTTTGACTGGCAGCTAGCTTGTAGGCCATGGTTTGGGGACTGCACTGCACTTTGGATCACCTCTACTCCTTCTAGGGCTCTGCTTCATTCCCCATTATGCAGTTATTTTAGATTCTTCAACATGCATTAAAGGGCAGGCCTTTAGCTCTGAAAAAGTGTAACTCACATAAATTAAGTCAAAGGCCCAAATCCATAGATCTCCCCAAAGGAACAGAGTTCCCCAGGAAGACTAGGTAAAAGTCTGCATTTGTGTCATAATTGCCTTAGGCAGCTCTATTCCTCAATGCTGTAAAAACTCTCAGCCAGCTGGCTGGAAACCTCCAAGTTATTTCTCACCAGTTCAGCATGACAGAATTTCACAGTGTAACTCCTGAAGGTCATGAATTAAATGCTAAGACAAGTCCAATACTAGGATGACAACAACAAAAGAAATGAAACCATCTCATTCATTAAAAATATGGAAACAGCAAGAAGAATGGGCAGATATCTCCTGGGGAGATAAAGGCTTCATCCTATTCTGAAGTCTATGGTTATGATAATTACCTTAAAAGTTTAATCAGAATGGCTCTGCATATATGTTATAGGACAAAGAAGAGACCCAATAAAGAAAAGATTTAATTCTTCAAATGAGAGATTTGTGATCTTCAGAGAGAGAGAACCTCAGGTAGGAATTCCTACTCCCCTATGCAAGGAGGTGTACCAGTAGGGCACAAGCCTTCAGAGGGCAGAGAGCAAACCACTCCTTTCTCTGGGCCTCCATTTCTCCAGGTTATAATAGGGGAACTGGACTCACAGGCCTCTGAGATTCCTTCTGGCTCTAAATAATGAAGAAAAGTTTTTATGGTGTTCCTATTTGCCAAGCTAGGAAGTGCTATAGTGCATGGAACACAGGGCCTAGAGTCAGGAGGACTCCTCTTCCTGAGTTCAAATCTGGCCTCCGACACTTCCTAGCTATGTGAAGTCTTCACCTTGTGTGCCTCAGTTCCCTCATCTGTAGAATGAGCTGAAGAAGGAAATGGCCAACCACTCTTCACCAAGAAAAGCCCAGATGAGATCATCAAGAACCAGACAGGACCAAAGCGCTCAAAGAACAACTGCACTGAGCACACAGCCCAAGGGGAACACCAGATATCTAACACCAGTTAGAAAGAGGGCTGTTCTGGTCTGAAAGTGACAGGGCTGAAGAGAGCTGTAAGGGATCAGACTGCACAACTTTTCCAATGGCAATACTGATTCAACTGCAGTTCCAGAACTGGAAGACAGGGATCTGGATTGGTCCAGGTTGTGGAAACAGAAGGGGAATAAAAGAAAAGCATGATAAGGACTACCATAATGAACCAGCAAAGGTTGCCCCATGAGGAAGGTCTGGAGAATGATCTCTCTTGTAAACAGATCTCTGTTAAAGTCAATGGTGAACAGGTATCTCATTTCCGGAAAGGAAATTCTTGGAAATCACTGCCATCTTGAAGCTGAAGGATGAGAAACTAATCAAATCTTGATTCTTCTTTCCCTGTTTATAATGCAACTTTAAGAAGCAGCTTCATAAATATTAACAAAGTGTCCACATAGCACTTCAAAATTTGCAAAACCCCTACATCATAAACCCCATAATGACATGAGGTTCCCCATTCTATAAAGGAAACAGATTCACAGAGGTTAATGACTAGCTCAGTCAGCCACGGTCTGAAACCAGAGTTACCACAAGGCCTCTGGCAGTACAGACCAAGTCCCTGTGGCATTAACCTAGTTGTCAATGCAAACCTGATCATCTGTGTGTACATAACCTCTCTAAGTCACCCCTCTCATCTAGTACCCACTTTACCAGATTGCATAAAATTTACAATGCAATATACACACCAGCTTACTAACAATCAGTTGATCTTGACTTAATATTCCATGTTCTCTCTGAAATGCTTTTATTGGTGGAATTAAATTACAAGTTCCCCCTTATGAGAGTAGATTCAACAAGACATTAGCCTTAGAATATAGCAGACATACTACTATGCAACCACAAATTTGTCAACCAAAATAGTCATTTAGGAGAATTGGAAAACACTAACTAAATTCAGTAACTTTTCATTTTAGCAATAAATTTTGGTAATTGAGTCCAGACCCTCTCTAGCATATCAAATAGAAACATATAATCCCAAAACAGTTAAAGACAACAAAAAGAAAAATTCCTTGTAAGAAAATCACCTAAAATAAAGGAAGAGGAGGAGGCTCCAATGTGATGAATATATATTATGGGCTAGAGGACCAAGGAGAAATTATTTTAGTTTTAAAAAAAATTAGCAAAAACTCCAAAAATCAAATAAAATTGGTTCAATTTTTAAGAATTCTCATAGTAGTTTTGTTTTTGTATTCCCAGCATACAGCACAGTAACTAGAATATAGAAAATGCTTAATAAACTCCTTCCACTGCAACTAGTCTCACTTCTGGGACTCTGGGCTGTGACAAATATGCTTTTTACCTTCTCTTGCCTATATCTCAGCCAGCCATCTTGAACCTATGCTGCCTGTACACCTCCCAATGCAACTCTGATTCCTGCCCTAAGGATCCTGGACTCTAAAAGGTGCTCTTTCATCTTATGTTGCCTGAAACCAGCAATATCTCCCATCATTCCCCACCTTCTCCAACTATAAACAACTTGAACCTATATGTGCTGTGTTCTTCTAGTAGCATATAAGCTCCTTCACCAATGTGATGTTGGTGGAATTGTGATATGAGTCAACCATTCTGGAGAGCAATTTGGAACTATATACTCAAAGGGCTATAGAATTATGCATACTCTTTGACCCAACAGTGTTTCTATTGGGCTTATATCCCAAAGAGATCTCAAAGGAAGGAAAGGGACCCACATGTGCAAGAATGTTTGTGGCAGCCCTTTTTGTAGTGGCTAGAAACTGGAAACTGAATGGATGCCCATCAATTGGAGAATGGCTGAATAAATTATGGTATATGAATGTATTGTTCTATAAGAAATGATGAGCTGGCTGATTTCAGAAAACCTTGGAAAGACTTATATGAACTAATACTGAGAGAAGTGAGCAGAACCAAGAGAATATTGTACATAGTAACAACAAGATTTATGTGATGGATCAATTCTGATGGACTTGACTCTTCTCAGCAATACACCGATTCAAGATGGAAAATGCCAATCACATCTAGGGAGAGAACTATAGAGACTTACTGTGGATCAAAGCTTGGTATTTTCATCTTTTGTTGGTTTGGTTGTTTTTTTCGTGTGTGTGTGTGTGTGTGTGTGTGTGTGTGTGTGTGTGTGT